>BPUM01001154.1:0-87083 GCA_020521455.1 Prunus kanzakura | reverse complement strand
GATTTGGGCAATATATCGAGATATTATCGATAATATCCCGATAATATCCCAATACGAAACCCAAAAATATTTATATACATGGTATTTGTGAAAACCATTTTACTCCTTCAACACCTTAACCACCATATCACTTATGTTTTTGTGAAAATACTAAAATATTTATATATATATATATACATGGTTTTGTTTTGAATTCTTTTTGCAAGAAACAAATTTTCACATGAGATGAGTAGTACTAGTAACTATGGTTATACTCATAACCAACCATTTCCCTACCCTTCATATCCCATTCCTGTTGTGATGGAATTAAGCGACTCATGGAAAGAATCCGAGACTCAATCTTCAAATGATTTTGCTTATGAACAACGTCAACCAATCTCGGATCCATATGGGTGGCATGTTGACAATTACATGCAAAACTATTTTGGGGATTTATCATTTGATGACTACTCTTCAAAATATACTTACTCTACACATAGAGATGATGAAGATAGTAAAAATTTTGAACCTCATAGGAACTCTATGTGGTACTAAGTCACTCATGTATCTTACCATGAAATGTATAAAGTGTAAAATATTGTAGTAATTCATTATATATAAATGATTATGATGTGTTTAATCTTCTTTCATTAATTACTACATATTTTCTACACTTACGGTATTTGCCAGCTCGCTATATAATCAACTTAAATCAGTTAAATCCATCATGCAATGCATTTCCTTCCAATTTTTTGTGATAAACTAATAGATAATTGACTAAATAAACATCCTGCAAAGTTTCAATAAAAATTTCCAAGTTTTTCTTACAATTTCCGTGGTTTTTATTCAATTTTTTCCAATACCGATAATATCCCGATATTTCCTGCGATATTTCCGTGGTTTTTGACTTCCGATATTTCCGATACCTCCGATATTTAAGACCTTATTCCAGACATCATCCAAAACCAGCAGAAATTTCCTTTTGTTCAATAATCTTTTCAGATCTTCTTGAATTAATTCCAGATTGTTCGTGCTCAAAGTTTTCTTTGTGGCAGACTCAACAAGTGTTTTTGTTATCCTGACGACATCAAATAAATCAGACACACAAGTCCACGCTTTCAAATTAAAATGCCTAGCCACGGTGTCATCATTGTACACAATTTGAGCAAGTGTTGTCTTTCCAATACCTCCCATGCCGACAATTGGAATTATGGAAACCTTATCATCATTTTCCTTGCCCAAATCCAGCAACTTAATTATCTCCTCCTTATCAAACTCTCTGCCATAAACACGAGATTCATTCACCATTGGAGTTGTTGGCAATCTATCAACCCCGAATGATACCCCACCAACATCTTCCTTCAAACGAAGAATATCTTTTTGTTTCGCAATTTCATCTAGTCTTTCTATGATCTTTTTCATTTTTGGCTCAACACGCTCCCGAAAGGGATTAAGAGCATTACCAATGTCTTTCATCTTAAAGTCCAGCTTTTCCTTGACTATTTCATTTGTATTGAAAGAGTCACAGACAAAGTTCAATACCTTGTTGTTGCTGTTTTGTGATTCAAGAGCATCATTGGCGATCTCAGCCACAATGTCCTCAGCATCATAAGCTGCAACTCTGACCTCCTCAATCCAAGCTTTGACATGTAAGTCTTTGATTTGCTTCTCCTCAGCATGATTGAGAACTGCATGAATTATTAGTAAGTTCGTCTTGAGCTTTCCTAATAGGGAACCATCGGGTTCCCACTTGAGGAAAAAATCTATTACATCCTGGGTAGCCAACTTGTTAAGCAACAGGCTTACAGAAGCAGATTCAAATGCTCGTCCCAAAGGCATGGCTGCAGTTTAGGTTTCTGAGGAAATGAGAGAGAGAGAAAGAGAAAAAGGGTACTCAATGAAAGATAGAAAGACAGAAATGAATAGAGAAAGAAAGCTTATCATGGTTGTTGGCATAGCTTTCAAGTTGTCAAGTTGTCATGCAATATAGTATACGCAATTCAAGGTCCTATTTTAAATAAGCTAGATATCCTATTGTTTAATCTAAGTCTAACTATTAATTTAAGCTTTGATTCAGTCAATTTCATCAACCAGGCTCTGCCAGAAAGAAAGATATTTAATTCTAATTTCAGCAGAAAATTTTGGGTTGAAGACAAGTGGTGGTTCATCCATCACTGACCAGGGAGAGGAAAGGCTCACGAGGGTGGTAATTCTTCTCAGTTACTTTATGGAGTGAGACTAAGGATTTTTTCAGTTTATTTGTTCGTTTTGTTTTGTTTTGTTTTAATTCAAACTCCATCCATCTTTTAATTCAGCTTCTCATCTTCCCCAACCCCCATCCCAACCTCCCCCCATGCCCTGTTCTTTTACCAATAAACGTTTGTGTAGAAAATTCATGTCCAAAAGAAAAATCAAAATTCCACTTCCCTTTTTCTTTTGGCATTACAGAAACAAGACGCTGAAAGAATCTCAGCATTTTAAAAAATTGAGTTTTCCCCAGACAGCACGAGTCTGTTCTGAGTTCTTTCAGTCTTCATCATCGAATTCTGTTGCCCATATTCTTCTCCTCCTCCTGTAAACTATAAAACAATTAAACATGAGCAACAGAGAGTGTAAAATAATATCATAAACGACTAAAAAAAGAACATAAAACAGCAGACAAAAAATTCACCTTTTGTGCTTTTCCTTGATTTCACAGAGACTAATATCAATTTTTATGGCTCATTTTCCGTGACAGAAGCCAAACCAGTCACCATCTTAACCCCAGTCTGAGATCTCTTGGGCTTCAACTCCGGCGGTTTCCATTCCTTCGCCACTATCGTCTTCTCTTCCTCTCCCGAAATCTCCGACAGCTCAAATACCTACTAGTCCAACTCAGTCTCACCCGCAGAGTTCGTGTGAGGAGACAACCACTTGGCCTTGATGTACTCTGTTTGGATCTGACATCCACCCACTGCCCTGCACTGGTGGATCTAGGTGGTGGGTATGGGGGAGGTTGGGATGGGGGTTTGGGGAGGACCAGATGGGGATGGCGTTTTCTGGGTTTGGTTTGATTGCTCTTGTTCTTGTTTTTACTTTTTTCAATTTTTTTTTATTTATTCTTTAAGATATATTTGTTATTGTTCTTGTTTCTTGGTTTTAAATTTTTGGTGCGTTGGGAGGTTGCAGTGCAATGGGGTGGAATTGTGTTTGGCTGGTTTTGTTTTTTATTTTTATTTTCTCAATTTGAAGATTTTATTATATTTATTTGTTATTAATGTTTATTTTTAAAATGAATGAATTTTTTAAATAATTTATTGACCGAATTACCCCTCCACAACTAACAGAAGTTAAAAAAAATTGCCATAAATTAAGAATTGTCTTTGAATTGCTTCGAATTGAAACTATAGGAACAAAATTGACCAAATTGAAACGACATGGACCAAAGTGGTAAAAGTGGCAAACTATAGGGACCAAAAGTGACTTTTTATCTTTTTTTAAAGGACAAATTACAGTAAACCCCCCAACCTATAGGGTCATTTACGATTACATACCCGATTTTTGGGACATTTACAATTACATACACAATGTCACGGAAACTTTACAAATTGCCCCCTCCGTTAGCGAGACCGTCAAGAAATCTGTTATCTGCCTACATATTTGTGGGATCCCTTTTTTTATGACGTGGACTTCCACGTGAACAAATACATAATAAAATATTATCTATTTTTAAAAAATAATAAATATTTGTTTAAAAAAAAATAAAAACATAAACAACTCTCTCTCTCTCTCTCTCCTCCTCCCTCCCGACCCACCCCAACCCAGAACTCACCTCTCCTCTTCTCCTAGCCCCAGCCACCCTAACCACCACCCAAGCTTACTCAGGCCACCCATCCCCAAATCTCCGCCCCATTCCCAACCTCCCCCACCCCAACCCAGAAAAAAAGAAAAAAAAAAAACTCTACTAAAAATTTTAGATTTCCGCCAAGCTAAAAAACATTCCCTCCCTGAACTCTCGCGACGCCCTCTCAACTCTCGAATCTTCCTAATCTTCCTCATCTCTCTCCCTCCCTCAACTCTTGCCCTTGACCAGACCTCCAAGACAGACTCCTCCGTCGAAATAGACAACCTAACTTCGTCATCACGGATCTCTCTTCATATCTGTCTTTCTCTTTCTGCTATGCATCTCTCTCTTGACCATTCGCTTCTTTTGCTTTGCAGGATTGTGATCGATAATATCATCTGCTCCACTGAGATCTTCGTTGCCGTCTCCCGCACATCCATCGGAAAGGCCCTGGTTTTCACGCCGTCTTCTGCTTCTTCTCACTTGGACTCACAGACCCAACACGCCAACTCGCCCAACGACTCGCCGGTGTTGCTGAGATTGCTCACTTCTGCAGGTGCAGTAGGATGAAGAAGGCATTGGGTCTCAAATCGCCAGGTTTGGGCTCCAAGAAGAGTCCTGGGTCCGGTTCGGGACCCGGAAAGCCCAAGCGGGTTATGACGGTGGGTGAGCTGATGAGGATCCAAATGGGGATTTCTAACGCTATGGACTCTAGAGTCAGGAGAGCTCTGCTTAGGATTTCTGCTGCTCAGGTGAGCTCAATTTTTGTGCTTTCTCATTTGTGATATTGGTTGATCTGGTTTGATGGGTTTGATTTTGTTTGGTGGGTAATGCTTGATTTTTATCGTTTGGGAGTGTGATGATGGGATGGATATGGAGCTCAATTTTGCTACTGGTTTGGTCAATTTTGGTTTTTCCCATTAGGTGATATATTGCTAATGGAGTTCAATCTGATAAAACTGGCAATGCACAATGTTTCACAAATGTTTAATTTCATAATGGGTAATTTCAAACTTTTGTGAATGGTCGTCTGCATTGGAATTGTAATTAATCAAGCCTTCTGTTTGATGTACTCATTACAGGTAGGAAGGCGAATTGAGTCAGTGGTAGTCCCACTGGAGCAGCTCAAGTCCTCTGATTTTACTGATCAACAAGAATACGATGTCTGCAAAATGAAATGAAGGAGCTTTTCTGGTAATGAACTTCACTTTTGGACACACACACACATACACACATGCACAAACGATTTATAACTGCATTCATCTTGTATATTGTGGAAATAGAAGAACCTGACCCTTATATATTTTTGATCATATCGGACCTTTATATCTTTTTGGTGCTATCAGACCTTTATATTTCATTTGTTGACAAGTCTAGTGATTTTATATGTTCTCCTCTAGTATCTTTTTGTCTACTACCCCTAGTCACCCCTCAAGAGAGTAATGCAAACTGAAAACCATATGCTTACATTCCATATTATAACTTACTCGGTTTAAAATTCTTCCAGTTGGTGTTGAATTGAAAAATGCCATTGGCTCTCGGAACACTCTATGTAGCATATTCGTGAAGAGCTAGCTTCTGTGCTGTTGAAAGTCCTGCTACTGCTAGTAGCGAGGCTCGCAACAGCATGCAGTGAACTTCCAAAGGCAAGTAGTATGTAAACTAGTAATATGAAACTAATCTCAGTCTTATTGACAACCAGTCAAGGACATGGTTTCATAATGTGTCAGCAATTGAATGGCTTTCTTTCAGACTAAATCTGCTATCCAACTTTGTTTTTGTGTTCTCATTAGTTTTGTTGGTAATGAATCTGCAGGTATGTTACCTGCAGATTTTTGAAATAAATTGTCCCAACTTTTGTATGAATCACAGGTATGTTATTGATTATGGTTATGTGAAGCAACGACAGTGCAACCCGTCAACTGGCATGTATTCCCTCGATGTTGTTCAAATTAGCAAGTAATAAGGAGTTGGTAGTTCCATTTTCATCATTAGCTTGTTAATAATTTTGTCTTATTCTTGATGTCTTGGGGCTTGTTTGAAATATATATGTTCTGTTTGTAAATGGAAGAGCCTATGTAATTTTTGTTGTGGTGGTATTAGTTTTCAATATAGTTGTGAGATTAGCTAATTGTAATTATATATCTTAATTTGGTTTTAATGGATTTTTAAACGCAGGTTGCTCAAGTGCTTCTCACACTGCCATATTCGTTTTCCCACCTGGGTTTGCTATATGTTGAGTACATAACTAGAAAGAAAAGAGAAAATGTTGATATTAGGAACCATGTAATTCAGGTATTATCTTTGGAGGTGGTAGAATTTGGGAGCAATCACATGTAGCTCCATTGTTTCTAATTCTATGTAATAATATTGAATCTTCAAGTTTTATGAAAAAAAAAAGATTTTTTTTGAGTGTATATATTCATTCAGAAAGCGTTATTGTTGGTTTTCTAGTTAAAATCGTTGTATAGAATCATTGGAAACAAAAAAATTAAAATGTAATAGCCTAGGAACAAATTAGACGACATATTTACAATACAATCTTCGTCTCCATAGCTAACGAACAACGGTTTTTAGGCATTAATTCACACGCCAACAACATGGAAACTTATTCTAGGACGGTTTTTGCATTAAAACCGTCGTCTTTACAGAAAATCGAAGTGTGCTTTTTGTTTCCTCTATTCCGCTTATAAAATGTACGTTCGATTTCTAGGTCAAGTGGTATGAGTTCTAGGGTACGAGAACGTTGCATACACGGATCAAAGTACTTGAAACGAAAAGAAGAAATTCAAATTAAACTCATAATTAAAATATATTGATATTAATAGAAAACAAAATCGTCCCTGGCAGCGGCGCCAAAAACTTATTGTGTAATTATTGTAAGCGCACAATCCGCACAAGTAATATAGAGATAAGTGAAGTGTTGTTCCCACGAAAACTGTCATTTCCTTTTAATTACCAATTATGATTAATGCAGAAGTTTATTTGAACAGTTAATTATGAAGATTGATTGATTTAATTAAACTAGAACAGTTATAAAAAATAATAATTTAATTAACGATGAAAATCAAGTTTGATGAGACACCAGAGCATCAGATTTCACCATAACCAATTCCACTTAATTCTTATAGCCAATTAACCCTAATTTCTACCCATGTTGACAGTTGTTTTCCCCAAATTAATTCGATATCCCCTCTTGGGTTCAACCAAAAGTATTCTTAATTAACAACTCATTCTCTCTCGAGCAACAGATTTAGAAAATCAAGAACTCATTAAGTTCTATAAGAACCTGCAAGAAAACTGCATGAGTCATGTTAGTCCCTCTCGGGCACTCATTCAAGACATGGTATTTGTTACGAGAAGCAAACACCAAACATCTCATCTCGGTCTCCGTTTGGATCATCAATTAAATATTAGCTAGATATTTAGGGCATTAAGAACAATAACAAATACTCAACATGGAATAATAATAAGAAATTAATATTACTATAAAATTAAGTATTCATGGTAGTTCATGACAAAGGAAAAGATAAACAAGAGAATTGTTGTCATAAAACCTATTTGGCCGATGGACTTGATCTTCGGAATCTCCACTGAAACACCTTCGAAAGCTCCTCAAGTAGTGCAGCAGCAAATTCTTGGCTTTCTCTCATATTTCTCTGGGTGTATGAAAGTTGGTGGAAAAATGTGGTGGAAAAGATCCCCCAGGTACATGGTCAAAGTTGAATATTTATAGGCTAAGAAAAATCCTCCAAAATTAAGGAAAGGCAATATCTAATTAGGAAGTGCAGGAATGTTATGGCTGATCCCTTCTATACATTCAGAAAGCGTTATTGTTGGTTTTCTAGTTAAAAGCGTTATTGTTGTTTTCTAGTTAATATAAGCGCGGCTGATCTCTTTTAATTATATTACTCGTCCTTGGCTTCACTTCTTCTATTGGCTAAGAGAAAAAGTGGTGCGGCAATTGTAGAAGGAAATTGGGAAAGCTGCTATTTCCACCCACCCGTCCTATTTTCCCGCCCACTTTATCTTCAAAATTTTAAAGACAAATTTATCCCTTTATAAAATGACTTCTAAGGACTTAGGAAAAAAAAATATTAAAACCAATTTAAAAAATGAGAAAAAGATAATAAAAAAACTAAAAAGATTAACCCCACCTCACCCATCTTCTCTCTTCGCCTCCACCAGCGCACCCCTCCTTCTTCTCTATTTTCCCTCTTTGTTTCTTTAATAGTCACCACCCCACAATCAAAAGATCCAAGCAGATCCACCCCCAAATTTTCAGTATTAATAATATGAAGGGACTTTTAACTGAGATTTGAATCAGCCCAGCAATTCTAGGCTCTCAAAGTCTGCACCTCTCAACAGAGAGAGAGAGAGAGAGAGAGAGAGAGAGAAATAGTTTTTTTTTGGGGGAATATTTTATATTGTTTATTAATTAATTAATAATATATTATTATTTACTTAGTGGGTGGAAAGATAATGGCTATTTTAGGAATAATGGTGGGTGGAAAGATGAGATTGTGTTTTTTCAAATTTATACGATGGGTGGGAAAATAAGGTGGGTGGGGAAATAGGACATGGGGGTGGAAATAGCAGCACTCATTGGGAAATTATGTAGAATATTAAAGAAATTGGGCCAAGTAGTATTGGATCTCAGCATGATTATTAGAGCCCATCCACCTTTAAACGTTTTGCCACTTTCCTTTTTAGATGCATCCCAACAATTAGACTTTTATTTTCATTAATATTCCCCATTTGCAAATGTCGCGGCCCTTGTAGAGGAGTTCAATTTTCCTGTTTCCATTTCTTCTGTGCCTACCTGCTTCCTTCTTACTTTGTTGACATGTGTCCTCTAACTTAACAAAAGGTTAACTCTGTTAAGTGTCATTTTTATTAACAAAATATTAAATGTTAAAATAAATTTATTCAGAAACACAGTCACCTCATCTTCTCCGACACCCACTACCACCCCCAGGCAGTGATGGCAACATATCCAGATCCACATCTACATATGCCTTCATCTTATGGTCCCTTCCTTCAACAAACATGCCATATTTTCCTCTCTCTCTCTCTCTCTCTCTCTCTCTCTCTGCACTGTCGTACCAGATCCAGACCCTCACCGCGTTCTCTGCCTCGACAACGTCGACAAGATTCATCGCGATTCGCTAGCTCGACATTCCCGGGGTGGAGGGATATCCGATTCTTTAAGTCAAAGAAAACTCTTGTTTTTTGATGTGTGAATGAGGATTGAAAATTGAAGGTTCTTCGCATGTCCCACAAATATTCTTTATGGCATGGCTATTCCCAAATCAATGAAATCCAAAGACAACAACGCCTCCATGATTGCATCTATAAAAATAAAAAGGATTGTCGCCACTGGGGTGGGGTGGTTGTGGTGGGTGGCGGTTGAGGTCCGGTGGGTGGGTGCTTAGGTGGCTATTGCGTTTTATCTTTTACTTCAATTTTGAGTGTTTTTAAAAAATAATTTGATGAAAAGTTAACAGTGTTTTATGAAATGTTAAGTGAGGACACATGTCAACAAAATAAGAAGGAAACAAGGTGGGAACAGGTGAAATGGAAACAGGAAAATTGAACTCCTTGTAGAGCAACAACACCAAATTCCTTCTCATTATCAATTTCATTTTGCTCAACCATCAGCATATGCGAATGGGTCTTGACACCAAAGCTCGACAGATGTACAAGGCACAACCCAGCACCTCCATAAACTTCATACATTTCAGCTCCAAAAAATGATGGTAAGTTTCTCTAACTCTATCTTTCTGGCGCTAGTCACTAAGACCAGTTGTGGGTATAAATTGACACTTGCACGGATTCACTCCAGGTATTTGATGAAATAACGTGAGTTCTTGAGATTTCTTTGATTTGATAATTTCGTCACTTTCGATCCCTTAAGCCTTCAAAATCATAGTTTTAGCTCCAAACCCTTGTTAGGAACAGTTGCCTACAAAATCCTCACTAAACACATTAAACTAACCAATTTCACTCGAAAACACTACAATTAGAGATAGATTATATATGCAAAATATGAATATAGCAATAACCCAAGCTCACACATTCACAATAATTATAGGAAGAGAAAACTAAAATTACAAAGATGTTCGAACCAAAATTAACACAATGTAATTTCTACAGTTAATGGGCCAATTTCGTGGTTAACTAACTGAGGCCCAATCGCCAAGAGCCACTTCAGCATCCAAAAAAGCCCAATCAACGCCTGCTGAGGCCCAAGCCCGTTGGATAGAAGACAGTCGCAAACATTGACCAACGCAAGATCAAACAGCGCTTCTGGCAGAAAGTGTCTGATCCCACAACACGTGATCAAACAACGCTTTGGACAGAAAGTGTCCAATGCTAGAGTGAAGCGCTTTGGACAGAAAGTGTTCGAAGTTACAGTAAGTCGTTTCAAACAGAATTGTGTTCGATGCTACAGTATCACTTCTCACAGAAAGTGTCCGATACTGCAGTAAAAGCCGTCTAGTGTGTTATTAGCCCAATTAAGTGGGTTTTAATTATAGTTCATGATGAAATCACCAATACCCGGGCTATTCTTAACTAACTCTAGTTATTTAACATTCAGTGTTAACTAATTAAAAAAGGCGCGGTTTGAGCTTTGGGTTGAAAACAATTCAAAACCGCCGTGCTTCTACAAGTGTCATGCACCATTGGCTCCAAAGTGGCAGTAAAAGATCTGAACAAGCAGAGAATATTCAGTCTTTAACAGATAAAGAATGGTAAAACACCCATGCTGGCCAGTTATAGCGCATCCTGCAGTCTTATGAATTATTTATGATTTACAGCAGCAACGCCCATCCATCAACCATCCAACTTGCTGCAGACCTTGAAGCCTATAAATAGGGAGAGAGAGGTCAGTGCAAAAACACACAACTCAATCAACAAAATCAAACTCAACGTCTAAACCCAAACTCAATGTCTCCGACTCAAACTCTTGCAAAACATCTCACTACAAACCAAAGCTAAGTCTTGAATCAAATCCCTTCCTATTCTTTGAGTTCCCAGTTGACAACTCCTGATTGGAATTCTATTCTTTTCCCAAACACATTCTCTGTCTAATTCTCAGTTGACAACTCCTGATTGGAATTACATTGCTATTATTTGTAACATATATGCTCTGCCAGAATCGCTTGGTATGATTTGATAGTTGGTCTCGATTTCCAGCTCACTCAGAACAAGCTCCTATATGTGGTTTAGACTGCAGATATCTCTCACAAATCTTCATCGGACACTTCCTGCACTGTCTCAAGTAGATTGCAATTATGTCTAATTAGATTTGTTTTCTATCTAATAAGGCTCTTTTTGGCTTTATTGGACTTTGTTCTACTGTCTTTAAGTTCATTTCAATCTTTTTGAACTTGTATTCATTTACTAGTAATTATACTGTGTCCATCAGACATTTTGTATTCAAAAAACTGTTATTGAACTTTCTGACAGTTTAAGTCATCATCCATCCTGTATTTTATTCCATAACAAGTGAAATATTGAAGTCCTCTTTATTGAGGCATAAAAAAGAACCTATCTAAAGCCAGATTCCCTTATTTAGTGCACATTTGGCTTTGGTTAGAAGTTAAGATCATAGGAGCGCAATACATTCACAGCATAATCATCATCTTACCCCTTCTTTCTACTAGAAGAGTATTACTAGTAGTGGCACGCCTATCGCAATTCATCATAGAGCAGCTTTTGAGCCCAGCCCACTTCAGGGCCCAGATATCTCCCATTTCACTTCTTTCACCAATAAGTAACCACAAGTTGCCAAAGTATAGCCTGCTAGCGACCAGAGGCATTACAATGTTCAAAACATCATAAACAAAAGCAAAGAACAATTTGAGAGAATTTTCTTCTCTCTGGCCGGATGGCTTTCTTGCTGTTTTCTCTCCCTCTTCTCCTCTTTCAACTGCTGCCATGCTTCTTCATTTATATGGATGCCAACGGGTGAAGGCCAGCCATGAAGTCAGAAGGTAAGGCATCTTCGCATGTCTTTGTCTCCCACGGGCTGGTGCCAATTCCCATATGCCAAAGCCTGCAGCTATCCCACTTGGAGTGTGCTTTCGGTGCAAGTGGACAAATTGAGCCACAATTCAACAAACTGAACATAGAATCCTCTAGGTAACAAAAGTTAAGAGTCTAATAAGACCTAAAAACAATGGGTGACATGCCAACACCAAAATAATATAAAAAATTCAGAGTTGAAAGAAAAAAAAAAAAAAACAAACAAACGATGAGGATGTCGGCACAACCAAATTAGTATCAGCAATTCAGTGCCTAACCAATTGATGATGGAGGTAAAAATAAAAAAATAAAAAAATTCTGTATATGAATATGTAATATCTCACTGCTTGCTGTTCCTTATTCTTACTGTTTACAAATGCCTATAGTGAATTGACATGACCTCAAAAAAAAAAAAAAAAAAAAAAAAAAGCAATCTTCTCTGAAAGGCATAATGCTTAAAGTAAATGGTTGTCCAAAAACTGGTAAGGGATATATCAAGATTGTTTTTCTTTCACATGCCAGGATGCAACTGCAAAAACAAGAGATATCTGCTCTTCAAATTTTTTGAGCTTGGGCTTAGTTGGAGATAGGAGACACTTAATGAACGTGATTCTATAACTTCCTTGGTGCCAAAAGCAGCAACCTTTCTACGGAGAGGACAATATAATTATAGGAGTCACACTCGAATTATAGAGCAAGCAAAACATCTAGGAGAGGAAAGAGCTTGAGCTATACGAGTTTACTCCTTGCCGAGGAGAAATTATAGAATAGTACGGTATCACCACGTCAGCTGGTGATACTTCCATTCAAAACTTGCCATGTGTATTATTTTTATAAGAAATTAAACTTTTTGTTCTAGTTGTTTTTGAAACTCCAATTTTACCCTTTAAATTAAAAAAATGTCTTATTATCACAAAAGGTCCCTAAGGTTTACGAAACTATCATATTGCATCCTTAATGTTTTTTTGTGTCACTCGTGGTCCTTAAGGTTAGTATTTGTGATCACAAATGGTCCCTGCCGTTAGGTTCCGTCAAAAACTCCGTTAGTTTGATGACGTGGCATATATACATATCACAAAACATCCTTGAGGTTCACACATCTATCACAAATGGTCCTTGCGAAATTTTTTAATTTAAAATTCATAAAATTTTGGTTTTCTTTTTTATATTATTTAAAAATATATATTGTATTTTAAATACATATGACACTATATTTTTGAAGACGTGGGCTCCACGTATGCCACACCAACAAACTAATGAAGTTTTTTTAAAATAATTTAAAATTCATAAAATTTAAAAATGAAAAAACTATTTATATAAGGATTTTAACCTTGAGGACCATTTATAAACCCTAAACCCTTGGTTTTTTTCATTTTTAAATTTTATGAATTTTAAATTATTTTTAAAAAACTTCATTAGTTTGTTGATGTGGCATATATGTGGAGCCCACATATAAAATTATATAGTATTATGTGTATTTAAAATACAATATATATTTTAAAATAATTTAAAATTCATAAGATTTAAAAAAGAAAACCAAAAAAAATTAAAAAAATTTGCAGGGACCATTTGTGGAGAATTTTTTATATGTTCCAGGTATACCACGTGGCTGACGTTCTATCCAATAAACATAGGACATGTGGAATTATTGTCCAACTTACTACATTTCTATTTATGACATCTGGCGGGCTGCATTGGAAATATTCCATATGTCCTTCATCTATTGGATGGTACACCAGCCACGTGATGTACCCGGAACACTAAAAAATTACTCCCATTTGTGATAGGTGTGTAAACCTCATGGATGTTTTGTGATATATATATATATATATATATATATATATATAGGCCACATCAGCAAACTAACAGAGTTTTTGACAGAACCTAACGGCAAGGACCATTTGTGATCACACATACTAACCTTGAGGACAACCAATGACAAAAAAAAAACATTAAGGATGCAATCTGATAGTTTCATAAACCTTAGGGACCTTTTGTGATAATAAGCCTAAAAAAATTAAAAGGAATAGAAGAGAAAATGTTCCAGCAACAATCGCTCGCCTTCACTGTCGTGCCGTCGCTCTGCCTCCCATGGCTGCCTCCCCCATCCTCTTATTTCATTCCTCTGTTTCTGCATTTTTGGAATCAGATCACATCCCATCATTGCCCTTCTCCCCAATTGTGCCAAGCAAGCTCCTTTTTTCAACAAACCATATCGTGAAGAAGACCCAAATCCCATTTCAATTTGTTAATCAGGTACATAGCAATTTGCCCAGTCCTGCAAGCATCAAACCCATAGTAGCAGGTCTTTCAATCACGTTGTATGTGTTAGACATGTAGATATTATTACGAATTTGGTCACTCCGCCGGCCCTTCGTCTTTCTCCCTGGAATTGCAACTTCTCTTGAACCCATGAAAGCACCTGGAAGATCTCTAATCATTGCAAATGGGTCCATATTCAAACAAAGAGGCTTTAATCATTATCAAATTGAAATACTAATTTACTGAGACATTTGAATGCACGTCGAGTAATGGAAAGACAAAGACGGAGGGGCGTCGGATGATGGTGTCAGTGCGATGGTAGGGGTTGTTTTCATTTTCTCTGTTTTTGTAACAAATTTTTTAATTTTGTTGTGAAGGGTAAAATTGGAGTTTCAAATCCAACTGGAACAATAGTTTATTTCTTATAAAAAATATTACACATGGCAAATTTTGAGTGGAAGTACTACCAACTGACGTGGTGATAACCATACTAATTCTATAATTTCTCCCTGCAGAGGCTTTTATGCTTATAGGGATGCTTTTTTTTTTTTTTTTTTACTGGTCAATGCACAACTGGAAGATGATACATCTCATCCAAGTGTCGCAAAGGCCTCTTGTAAAAGAAACATCCCTTGAAATTGACAAAATTGAAAGAAGAAAAAAAAGGTAAGAAGCTCAAATTGCAGTTTCATCATATATGTTTATATAAATGATTCATTAAAGACATTCTTTTTCCACAAATGTATTCGAAATGCTGTGGCGATAATTCCTACAACGAGGCAGTAAAAGACGAAGAAGTTGGTGTTTCTTTACGCACAAATGCAGATGAAAAGAAAAGAAGCATGAGGAAAATTTGAAAATTGTATTATTGAGGGCATGAACAGAAGAACCAGCGGGGAAGCAGACATTTGTTGTAAAAATTTAAATGAAATCAGGAAAACTATGTCCAAAATCAGTTCGTATGCTTAATATGAAGATATAGACCATGATCAATGAAAAACTTGCGTAAAGTAAAGATTGAATAACAGGACATTCTTATTTGTTGGAGAAAGTTAAACAGTTGATAATGTTTGAAATTTGAAGTACCTAGGGAGAGACAGAGTCGAGCATACGTGGGTTCTGTTCAGTTTCAGATTTTCTTATAATCTATCTTTATGCAAGGGATGTGGGATATTTTGGGCCAGTATTGTCCTCCCTTACTACCTGGTTGGCATTTCTCTTTTAGCAGAGGACACTCAAAGATATGAAGTCCCGTAAGTGAAAGAGGCAGACCGTCCTCTGGAATGAATGCGAGCTTTGGACACTCAAAGAGTCGAAGAGATTGAAGAGATGTGAGGTATTGAAAGCCGCTGCTGCTCAGTTTCTTCAGATTTGGGAAGCCCAGAATTATGAGACTCGTGAGAGATTTGGGGAGCAGCATCTCCATCTCCTTGTCCTTCTCGGGTGGAAATGACACCACATTTGGGTCTTCGCCATTGATCCACAACTCTGTAAGAGAGGTGAGTCTGTGCAACAACTCCCATAGTGGCTTACAATTCTTGATCCTCCAAATTGAAAGTGATGTCAGGTTGGGGGGAAAGCAAGTGAACTCTAAACCTTCACGGTAATCAATATTCATTTTCTGAAGAGAGTTGAGACTGTGCATGTCAGGTAACACCTCCAATTTGTCACAATTTGTGATGTAGATCTGCCTCAAGTTGCAGGCTGTTGTTGGCAATGGCAAATCCCCACTCAGTCTCGGGATGGAAACAAGACTTGCACAATCATTAATATATAAAATTTGAAGAGTTGTGAGGTGGCATATGCCCTCCGGTAAGGATTTCAGATTTGGGCAACACTCAATACGAATTTCTTCAAGACAATTAGTGTTGTCGTGGGAGAACCCATCAGATGTTATTAACTGCAACTGTACACAATTGTAGATCTCAAGGTGTTTAAGCGATGTGGGAAACAACTGGCCTCTCAATGATAAAGACTTTAGAGCTTCACATTCCCGTATGTCTAAGTGCTCAAGACAATTATGGGAAGAAGACGAACAACAACTAATAGGAACAACCTCCTCCTCCTCCACTAATGATATCAAGCTTTTACACTCTTTTATCTCTATTCTTTTTATATTTGGGGGAATCTGGTATTTTGCAAAATACATCAGTGAATCGCACATCTCAATCCCTATGACTTTAAGAGAATGTGGCAGACCCCCATCTGGAAAAGAAACCAAACTTGAACATCCAAATATTCGAAGCTCTTGAAGAGCCGTTAGGTGATGCAACCCTTTTGCTACCTTCGAAAGACTTTCACACATACTTAATTCTAGATATTTAAGAGAAATCAACTGGTGCAATACTCTATCCTCATTCTTCAATAATGAAGATGTCAGCTCCTCACATCCACCAATCTTCAAATCTGTAACCTTGGTTAATCCTTTCGTGAATTCCCTTGTGTGGAACCTCAGCTCTGAAATATATGAAAGTTGCAAGGACTCTAATAACTCAAAGTCAACCGCACTTGTATGCACCACCCTTTTGCAACCGTTGATGCTTAACACATCAACTTGTTTATAGTTGGCAATTGAAATCACCAATCCCTTACATTCAAAAATTTCGAGTTCTAATAATGAATCAAGGTTCTCAGGCAACATACCTTCCAGCAGAGGGCATCGTTTGAGCAAAAGCGATTTCAAGCAAGGAAAAACACCAATGCCCGGATCCTGTCGGAAAGGAAGCCATTTCTTCCATTGTTGCATATCTTCAAACTCAAGAGTCTCTAATAGTGGAAAAGGCAAGCCACCCTCTCCATAGAACTCAGGGCCAACACTTTCTACTGCTTTCATTCCTTTAATATAAAGTTCTTTGAGTGAAGGCAATTGTCCAAGTGGTGGCAAGATTTGGCAATTCTCACATCTGTCTAAGCTTACATGCACCATAGTAGAGAATAACCGATCTCCAATCCATCTTGAAAATTGTAGTCCAGCATAACCCCTGATGGTGAGCCATTTGAGCAGCCAATGAGGTTCTAATCTGTCAAGCACACCTAATTGCGTTTCTTGTGTGGTACTCGACCATTCTAGCACCAATTCATCAAGTCTCTCCTTGCTAATTAAATTGGCGCTCCTAGCATCCTCAACATCGATCACATTCTCCAACCTTGAGAGCCACAATCTCTCACGGAGATGGAATAGGGACCCTATCTCTCTTATCCCTGATTGATCACTACCTTTACCCACCATAAAAATAGGCAAAGATTGTAGATTCGTCAATCTACCTAGTTGTGGAGGCATTGCTTCCAACGAATATACCTCTGAGTTATTGAGATGACGCAGATTAACTAGATTCCTCAAGTTTATGGGTAGCGCCTTCAAAGCATAACAACCTTCCAATATCAATGTCTGCAAGTTGTAAAGAGAGGTGGTTGATTCAGGCAAACATGTTATCAGTGTGTGAGAGAGATCAAGATACCGCATATGCTTCAATTTACCAATTGAATTTGGCAGCTCAGTTACTTGATAGCCATTTAGAGAAAGCACCCGCAAGTATTGCAATTTTGGCAATAAATCAAAAGTAACCGTACGACTTAGATAATAGAAAGGATAACCAGGAGAAAGTGGTAGAAAAGTTCGCAAATGTTTCACTTTAGAAAATGCCTCAAATTTTTTAACCACGTCAAACCAACCCGAAATGTAGGACGCATGGCGGGCCTTCGTAAAACATCCAAGTTGTACATGATCGCTATTCTGCTTATCCTCCAATCTAAAACAAATATCTCCTGCTGCCCACTGTGCCAAACCAACAACGAGGTCATGCATTACATATTTTGAATTGTATTTATTGCTTGATTTCTGAAATAATGACCTCGATAAGAGCTCCTGAAAATAGTCAGCTCCTAAATCTTCCATTTGCTTATTATGTTCTGGTTGTGGTTGAATCAAACCCTCTGCCATCCACAGAAGAATCAATTGCTGCTCGCTAAATTCATAGTCATTTGGAAGTATCGAACAATAGGCAAAGCATCTTTTCAAATGTGAAGGAAGATAGTGATAGCTTAATCTTAATACCGGAAGTATGTCACGCTCATTTGATAGACTCCATAATTTGTTGTTCAATATTTCCTCCCATTCATTCATCTTTTTACGAAGTAAAACACCGCCAAGAGTCCTAGCAGCCAATGGTAATCCACTGCATCTTGCAAAAATTTTCTCTTTGAGTGACTCGAAATTTGGTGGTATATCTCTGTTAACATTCCTGAATGCATGCTGCTCAAATACTTCAAAACAAACGTCATTTGACATAGGCTCCAAATTATGAACTAGAGTGCCAGCTCCCATCATTTTTGAAACTTCTGCATCTCGCGTTGTCACAATTATCTTGCTTCCTGCTGCTCCATCGCGAAAGGGGGACTGCAGTTTCATCCATAGACCATAGCTACATGTGCCCCAAACATCATCTAAAACAATTAAAAACTTCTTCCCAGCTAATTCCGTATGCAGATACTGTTGAACCTGATTGAAATCTTCTGTAGGATAGTGTTGGGATGTGACTGCTTCGAGAATTTGCTTTGTCACTCTTTCTAGGTTGAAGTCATCAGACACGGATACCCAAGCAGTTGGTTTAAATTGCTGGGTTGCATCAATTTCATTGAACACTTGTGCAGCAAGTGTTGTCTTTCCGACTCCAGCCATACCAACAATGGCAACTACATCGAAATTGAAGGCATTGCGCTCTTGTTTCGACAGAAATTCCACGACCCGCCTTTTGTCTTCGTCCCTTCCAATCACAGGTCCATCTGGTTGACTAGAACTGGGAGGCAAATTTTGACGTGCCTTAGTGGACGACGTCGTCCCAGTAATGATATTCAAACTAAGCTGGTCCTTTCGCTGAGATATCTCTTGTAAACGCTCAGTAATCTTCTGTATTTCTGAGTTCATTGTGTAGTTGAAAACACCATTAGGAACTGAGTTCCAGACCCTTCTTGCGGTGCTGGCATGATGCCCCAGCAGTATCTTCCGTTTGAGCATTTCAGTGGCATATTTGTCCAAAACGTCTTCCACGTCATAAGCTAAGTCCCTGAGATCATCCAGCCAAAGCTTGAGCGGCTTGCTCTCGGTGATCAGTTGCCTCTCCTCCGCCTCATTCAGAACCGCTCCAATTGCAGACAAAGTGGCAGTCCAATTCTGCAGCTTTTGGTCGACGCCCTTTATGAGTCCAAAGTACTTGAACACCTCACGATGCGCCAACTTGTCGACCAGCACTTGAAGGAATGCCACAAGATAAGCCTCTCCCATAGTTTCTGAAGAGAAGCGAGCAATCAAAGAAAATGTAAGGAATTGTTCCTTGAAGAAGCTAGTATATAAAAAAATACATAACAATATGTAACTAAGCAGAACCAATTAACAACTTTGGCATGGGCTTGGGGCTTTATATTGCCACATAAATCAGTTTCGAAAAAAAGAATAAAAAATCCTTCAAAATCTCTATTGTTGTATCCTACCAAATAGATGAAGAAAACAGGAAGTCTGAGCAAAACAAATAAATACAAGAAAAACTAAAAGAAACAAAGTCTGCAGTACAAACAGAATAAATCAGAAGTACCTGCAGTTTAAGTATATGATATATATCAACAGTAGATTTCTTCACGAATTACCAAATACCGAAGGTGTCGCAATGAACAAGAAGGAAAATTCAAAGGCAATACACAGTTACACACTTTTAGAACCAAATAGATCAAGAGAGTCAGAATCAAGACATAATAAATATGACGATGGATGAAACTTATTTGGGAGAAACTAATTATGGGTTTGAGAATTTTGAGTATGAGATGTTATGATGAGAATTTTTAATACCAAATACTTTTTTATAACAAAAAAACAAATGCTTGTGTAACGTTTACATCGAAATTGACGGCACCCTGCGAAGATGGTATCAAAACAGACTCATCATAGAGCTGCCGTCCATCAATATATGTTGTGTATATAAGCACAAAAAGAGTATTCAATCAATTTTTTTTTTTTTGGTCAAGGCAAGCTCCATTAAATATGCAAACACATTACAAGAATTTGAAGGCTGAATAACATAAGTAAAAGCATAAGACATAAGCCCAAAAGATAACAAAACAGAATTTTAATACAAGCAAGGCCCACATTGACAGGACCTGCCCCAAATTTCCTCGGAAACCGGGACGGATCCCGTCTATGATCCGACATCCTACGGATGCCGGGCCCACTTACTAAAAACCGAGACTTCCTATCAAAATTTTGGCAGAGTCTCCCCTGTAAACAGGACAAAACCCAAATTTCAAACCTGTCAAAAACACAAATATTTACAACCCAACAGCCAGCATGCATTACACAAAGTATAGTGTTACAAACCATGGCCTCCGGCCTCAAAAATCACATCCTAACAGGTGATAACAGAGCAAGTCTAACAGAATTCAACAAACTAGCAAAAATGAAGTTTTACGAATTTACATAGCACAGAGGCTCCGAGAAGGCTCAAATATTGAAGCTCGTGAGAACAGGAGCACAAAACACGGCACTACGGCTCGTTCCAGTCACTACTGGCTGTGGGGCACAAAACAGAAAATTGTGAGTGGACAAAACAAAGTTTAGTTCAATTTAAACCAAAGTAATATAACCCCACCGTTAGAAAACCATGCATGAAAACAATGCATTAAATCCACCATATACATATATAAATAGTTTGCTCAAACCCGAGCTAAATCAGAAATCCAGTGAAACTTACAAATCAACCCATCCAAACCTTTCCTTACAAATCTCAAATCAAACTCTCGAAACACGTGCCCACCGGCACGACGAGCGGGGAAGTATCCTCACTCAAAAACAAGAACAAATGCATAGCTATGTATATAACATAAGAAATATAATATAAGCATATGACACCTAATTGTACTGGGAAAACAATCCAACAGGGGATTGTTGACTAATCCACATGTAACAGCCCTCAAAACGACCATGTGGCTAGGGACGAGCCATCCAACCGGGGGACTAACTCTCAGCCAGCACGTACGGACGAAGAATCAAGACCCGTACGTCTGTAAACAATCCTACGCGCGCAGACTACCCAATTAAGGGTCTACAGCGACACCCCGTTAAGGTATGCCTCGGGTTCCGACATTTCCAAGTATCCCATATTTCCATTTCCATAATCCATTACTTCCCACTCACAACCCAACAAGATAGGTAGTAATTTCTCAAATATCATTTGTATATACTCAAGATACTTAAAATGTCAAAACCCAGAAATATCTCAAATACTTTACGAAAATAATCGTTTCACTGTAAAGAACAAGTTGACTTTCAATAAATCCTTAAATTCTTATGCATGCAAATTCCAAGATAAAACCATGCTATTTATTTGAAAACAAAGTCCACTCACAAATAATCCCAAGCTGCGTGACCCCGAGAGGGTCCTGCCTGCTCTGAAGGCGGAGTCAGATTACCTATTTCAGAATACGAACACGATATTAAAATCCAACTCTTCAAAAATGAGACTTTAAAGTAAAATCCTAATTTCCCGGGTTTCTCTTAATTACTAGGAACGAGACGTCCCTAAGGTCCAAATAAAGGTTCCAAGCGCTGTAAAAGTCTCGGAAGACACTCGGTCAACCGGACGGTCAAAACTTTAAGTTAATGAATCGGAACATCCGGGGCTCCGATTCACGATCCGCGAATTCCTATACGATCCTAGGAATACCAGGAACAACATACGTGAAATTGGGTTTGATCCAACGGTCCAAACACATCAAACCCGAAAATCACAGAATATGTCTAATTCGTTTGAGGCCCAAACGATATCCAAATTGAGATCCGTAAACTCCTACGCGCTCGTGACAACACAAGGATCATTCTAGGATAAAATGTGACCTCTGCGGATAGCCCACCCGCCGCCCCACGCGCTGCCGCGCGTGGGTGGCTTGGTCACTGTTCAGGTGAACGGAAAAACTTAGAATCTTGGCTCCAAACTCCTAACCTAGGTTATACCCCTAATTGGGGTCACTTTTGTTCTTGGTCAAACCCCAAATTCTCGACGGAAGTGGCCGGAATTTCAAATTGAAATCCGGCTGAAACCTAACTTCGAAATTTGATCTGTAACCTCTCAAAATTTTGGGAAACCTATCCAACAGACAGCTAGAGCACGAAAAACAGTCGAGAAAACATACCTCACTCGTCGGAATCGGTGGAGAATTGAAGGAGAACGAAGACTTTGAAGTTTCTGAAATTTCCGACGAGTTTTCTGCGTTTTCCGGCGAATGGAGGCGACTCCAGGAGCGGTGCTGGCCAGGGAAGAGAGAGGAGGAGGTGGCGGTTCGATCTTGACTGGTCTCGCGGCCGGTGGTGCAGCGTGGCGGCGACGGCGGCTGCTGGAAGTGACGGCTGAAGCAAAAGTCGGGGGAGGGGGGTGTCGCACGCGGGAGAGAGAGAGAGAGAGAGAGAAAAATGAGAAAATGAAAATGAAATTCTGATTTTTATCCAAATTAATTTCTGAAAATTTTCAATTAGGCCCTTAATGATTTTTCGATCATATCTTCTTCGTTTCAAGTCCGAATCGAGCCTACCGCGTATCTACGGACTCGGCTCGGTACAACCTTCCTAAAAACATCACCCGTTGTTCCAAACTCTTCCCGGATAAAAATTGACCTTTTTTTTTTTGCCCCCACTTCAAGGGCAAAATTGGAAATTCCATATTTTAATTTAATTCATTAGTGAATAGTCTTAAATTTTGGGTCGGGATGTTACACACATGCAAAGTTTCAAACCAAAACAACCCCAAAACTGAAAACAAGTTGCAGCCGCACCATCCACAGCAAAGCAGCCAAACCACCATTGCAATCATTAGGCAACACAAGAGTACAAAATCAAATAGCTTACCATATATTTGTTGCTGGTTCTTCCTCACATATAATAGCAGGGTTAGGCCCAGGATCAGCAGTCCAGTAGACAACACAGTACTGGTTACTATGATCTTTGTATTGTGTCCTCGATCGAGGACTAGAAAGGAAGTATTTGAAAGCAGAAGATTGAGGAGTCAGAAATTCATAAAGAAGACATAAAGAAGAAATCTAGGCCTGGATTTCTTATATTTGTGTAGTTCGAACAAAATAAATAGAAAAAAAGTCTTTGATAGGAGTTCAATGTTCACGTCGTCGCATTTTTGCAATGGAAGATGTTGGTTTAGTTGAGGCTCATGTAATCTCTCTTAATATCAAAAACAAAAAACCAAATCCATGTTTTTTACACTTGGTCGCTCCTGGCTCTGATTGTTTCCCTCCTTGGCTGATCCCACATGAAAAAAAGCCTACATGATCTCAATCAAAACTAACATTACTATATTAACCCAAAGATATCAGTCAGGAAATAAAAGATGGCAATCGCAGGCCATATAAGCTGAACCTTTGAACATCAGCACTATGAGCCAGTTTGGTACAGCACTGCCTTCAAAGCTATCATATAACCATATTTTGATCTTGCCATCCACTGATGTTGAAAAGACAACTGAGGCATGAAGCATGAAAAAAAGTGTTGGATAATATATTGCAGGAACCGGAAAGTAAATCAGATGATTCAAAACAAAAACATCACCAGAACCACAACATCAATACCCAAAGTGGCCCTTACATGGACATTTTCTTTGGTATGAGGACAGACAGAATAGACAGGAACTTCATGACCTTCAAAAGTGAACAGTCTTTGGCTACAAAATATATCCCAAAACTTAAACATACATTAATGAAACCAACCTTGACGGTCTTGTCATCAGCACAAGTTATGACCAAAAGTTGGTCGTGAGGGGAAAAGAATGCCAAAATCATTTACTCTTCCTAAGTGAGCATCAATCTACGTAAGAAAAATGATGGTTAGGTTTATAGTCACATACTCAAAAGTTGCAGTTTCCTTGAGAATTTGTGTTCTTTTTCATAACTTACTTCCAATTGTTGTTGCCTCCATTATAAGAATATAATTGCACAATGCGCTTTGCATATGCAACCCCTGTTCAATGAAGAACACGACGGCAGTGAATATGAACTACAAGAAATGAAAATCAGCAACTCCATACCATTTTAAGTATGAGAACATTCTCAACAAATATGCAACCATCAGGACTCTGACGGATACGATTAACAGATACATATGAATCTTTGACCAGAGCTTCCTGAAATAATTGACATTGGTTCAAATTTCGGATCATATCAGTAAGGTTGAAAGAGTAGTACATAATCCAGAAGCAGATGCACCTTTAAGGCCAACGGGCCTGCATCAAGATTCCAGACTCTAAAATTTCTTGAAAGCAACTTTTTCCCTGAACTAACATCCCATAGTCCTATGTCTCCAACACCCCCAGGTTCCAACTGAAGAATCACATTAGCAGGATTCATGAGTGAACTATCAAAAGTAGTTACCGCACACGATCATCCTAAAAAGACAGGAAAAAAAATTAAATTAAACCGTCGTGGTACTTAATAACAAACGACGGTATGTAAGAATTACAGACGTGTAAAATTAATAAAACGACGGTAAATAATAAACGTCGTGGTAATTAATGTATTACGACAATTATGAGAATTGAAAAACATATGAAAAAGGCAAAGTTATGAGAATTTACCTGTTCAACTATCTCAACTATCTTTCCTTCTACTCTCTTTTCTACTTCCCCAGATTTTTGTTTTAAAAAATAAAGAAATATATAAATGACATTGTACAAAAAGTAAAAACAAGTAAATAAACCGTCGTGGTAAAGCATAACAGAAGACGGTGTGTAATAATTACAGACGTCTAAATAACATAAAACGACGTTTTAATAAAAAATGCGTCGTGGTATATCTTTTAACACGGCGGTAAATATAAACAGAGAAACATAGAATTCAAAGTTCAGAGACGTTACCATATCTTCCTGCTTTTCCCCATTCTTGGCTGTATCCTCCTCAAATTGTAGGGCTCTAACATCAAGTGCCCCAGAGCAGCTTGCTTTGTCCGACATTGGATTTTTGGAACTTTGCCCTTGGATTTGACCGAAGTTAGTATTCAGTTTCAGCACGCTTGGATCAAAATTGGGGATGAATTTGGAAAGTTGACTCAGCAAATTTTCCCTCTCAGCTTCTACCAATTGCTTGGTCCTAGCCTCCATCTTTAACCTCTCTTCTCTTGATCTAGCCTCCATTTTCAAAGTCTCTTCTTGAAGGACAAGTCTTACACTTTCCTTCAATTGATCGGCAAACCTTACCTTCTGTTGTCTAGGTAAATTGAAGTATTGCTTAGGGGAAATCCCAGCCCCTACCCCTCTAACTCTTCCTGGATGCTCAGGACCAAAGCCAATGTCAAAACATCATTGCTTCCTGACAGAGTAAGAGTGCCTTCAGAGACTTGCTTTTGCAAATCATCCTAATAAAAAGACATAATAAAAAGTCAGAATAAGAAAACACACGACGGTTATTTATAAAAAATCGACGTCATATAATATTTCACACGACTCAATAACATAACAATCGACGTAATATAATATTTCAGACGACGCTACCTAAATACCGACGTTATTAATTTATTAACACGACGTCAATAATAAACCACCGACGTCTTATGATATAATTACAAAAAACAGAGTAGTGATTTCAGATTCAGACCTTTTACGTCGCTTTTTAAAATATTACGACGTAGTAATACTTTTCACACGACGCAAAAATATAACAGCAGACGTAATAAAAATTTAAAACAGAGTGAGTAGGCTTACAATTAATTTTGCTTTCTCTGCAGCCTTTGAATCCGGGATGTTACCATGTTTGTCTTCTCTAGCTTTCTTCCATAAGGTAGATCGATCAATATCTACCCCAGGCATGGTTTCCCCCAAGTTCTCCTCCAAACCAACGTATCCTTTTCGAGACAATCGATGATTGTACTCAAGTTTCTCCCTCCTCTGTGATTGTTCTTCATGCACAGCCTTAAATTCTTTAGATAACCTTGAAGCTACAAAGGCATCCCATTGAGCTTTCTCTATGAATTTGTATGTTTCAGGGGGTTGCCTTAATTTCTCCTTCTCCTTGATGAATGGAAGGATATGAACCCTCGTTAGTGTAGACTTGAAATCCTTCCATTTCTTGGCAGCAGAAGATAACACCATTTTCTTGCCCCCTTGACCAACCACAAAAGCCATTTCAACGGCTTCCCAAATCTGCTCTTTTATATCGTTGGATATTTGAACCCATTTCTTGTCCACAAGTGGGACTCTGGAGCATGCCACCACTCCAATGTAGGACTGCATCTCACTATGTGCACGGCCATATGGTTTCCCCTTGGAATTGTACTCAACAACAGGCTTGATTTTCTGAAATTTTCTCTTCACAACACGGGGCATTGTGCTTATACCCCGACCTGACTTTGGCTCCTCAGAAAATGTTGCCGTGCTGGCTGGTTGTCTCAGAAGATGAAACAAACTTCATCTTCTTCGAGGACTTGGCTTGAGGATTTACAACTCTAAGCTCCTTACATTCATTTTTTTTCAAGCCAGACTCCTTACTTTGGGATTGAGAAACCATGGTTACAGACAAATCAAACCTGCAAGTGAAAATATTTCAATGAAATTAAGAAAAAACACGACGATTATTTATAAAATACGACGTATTATAATATTTCAAACGACGTAAGAACAAAACAATCGACGTAATAATAAATGTTCACGACGGTAATTAACCACCGACGTGATAAAATATTACAACGACGTCAATAATAAACACCCGACGTCTTGTGATATAATCACAAAAAACAGAGTATTAAATATTACAACGACGTTAATAATAAAAATTCGCCGTGGTATTGAAAATAAAACGACGTAAATATTAATATACCGTCGTCTATACCACAAAAACAAATTAGGAAAAACATAAAATATTTTCAATAGAAAAATAATTAAAAAGATTTTCAAAACAAAAACCATTGTTCAGAGAAATCAAACCTGCGATGAATATATCCTTAAAAATCAAATACAAAAAAAGAATATCATTTTTAAAAACAACGAAGAACACTTTCACACGACGCTAGGGTGACTGACGAACCGTCGTGGTCTATAAATCTAACCACGTAAATAACAAGCCACCGTCGTCTTATTTAGTTGAAGTAAAAGAATCAGAGTAGTGTTCAAACTTGGAAACTTTCCGTCTCTGTCTGCAAATTTTATCAAACTTGGAAAGAAAAAATGTAAAAAGATTTTTAAAAACGAAAATGATATGCGCATGCAAAACAAGAACAAAAATCCTTCCAGACATGCTTACCCTTTGCGTGCAATGAAAGCTTTCTCCTGGAGTTTGGTGTTTCAGTTCAGAGACGAAGACGAAGAGGAGAGGAAGACGAAAAGTTTTCTCTCGGAGATAAGCTTGAAAGTTTGAAACAAGGCTTTGAGAATGAATAATGAGAGAAGCTTGAAAGTTTTTCTCGGGTTTGGAAACAGTGCAAGTATGGGTCAGGTAGGTGAAAAGTTTAAAATAATAACATATCGTTTCATAAAACGACGCTATTAATAGGAAGCGCCCTAGTATGATACATTATACGGCGCTATAGGTTAACACTGCCCTATAATATGACTTTACACGACGCAAGGTTTTAATGAACCGCCGTTTTGATATCGAATTACATGATGCATTTTTCTTCAAAAAGATGAATAACGTCATTTCCAATTTACCCAACGACCTTATACTCAATAATAACGACGTGAAAAAATACATACTCCGTCGTTTTAATTACTCATACCGACGTGTAACTTTTTTAATTACACAATAAATTAGTTTTCCAAATAATGACAACGTCGTTTTTATATAGCGTCGTGGTTAACTAATTTATACGACCTTATATTAATTTTAAACGACGTTTATGTTTTCATATAAATGTCGATAATTTAAAATAACCGACGTGGTATATATGATTTGTTTATAAATAAGGGTTTTTCTGTCTTTCTTTCGTCTTCATTTTTCAATTAGGGTTTCAACTTTTTCTTACCCTTGGCTCTGTCTCACCTCTCTGGAGGCACATCACCTCTCTATCTCACCTCGCTTTCATTTTTCAGTTTGGATGTTGATGTGTGTGCGCGTTTGTGTATCTGAAAGACACAAACACGCACACATCATCTAAAAAATTGTCTTTCTGCACCCAGAGGTGAGGAGAGCAGTCTCGAACAGAAAGAGAACAAGGTCCTTCATTGGACTTGTCATTCTTGTCTGCATCAGCCCTCTTTCTCAGCTCCTCCATGATGGGGTTCTCTGGGTTGATCTCCATGGTCTTCTTGCTCGACATGTACCCAGCCGCTCTGTTATCCCTCAAGGCCTGAGCCTTCATGATTCTTTCCATGTTGGCAATCCAGCCATACTCGCCTGTCACCAAACAGCAGGGAGAGTCTACCACACGGTCAGACACCACAACCTTCTCCACTCTGTCACCCAAAACATACTTCACAACCTTGCAGAGTCCCTCAAACTTCTCCTTCAACTCTTCCTTCTTCTTTGCCTCGTCTTCACTCTCATCCACTTCTAAAACATTGCCTTTGTTCATTCTGGTTCGATTATAATGAGGAACAATGGTAAAAAACGAATAATGGTTCAATTATGATGAGGAACAGAGTTCATTCTGGTAATGACAGACGAATACTGGTAAAAAAATTGTACGTCGTTAATTTAACAAACCGTCGTGGTTAGTACTATTATGCGGACGGTAGAGTTATGGATACTGTCGTAGTATAGTATAATTAAAAAGTCGATAAATTTATATTTACAGTCGTGGTAACTTAATTTAAATCGGAGAATTTTTTTGTAATTAACCGTCGTAGATTTCTTTGAATTTATGCGTCGCTGACTAAGAAAATTGGGTCATGTTTATTAATTCGTTAACACGGCGTTTTATTTTTATATCGTCGTCTTTACTTTCTACGGCGGTAATTTCATAGATGCAGTCGTTGTTTTTAGGTTCAGATTTTAACTCTGAAAAATACATTTGTAATAAGACGACGCTTTTTTAATTTGGTGCGTCGTGGTTTAAAAATATCTATACGTGTACCGGTTTTTTAGGTGTTTAAAGTATGTTTCTACGACGGGTTTCTATTACCGTCGTCTTTTAAAAAACAACGACGGTAGATCAAAAACCGTCGTTGTTTACTGGTCGTCTTTTGCCCTTTTTGTAGTAGTGTAGAGTGTTGAACAGGATTTTTAGAGATATCTATGGCACTCATGTTGTCACAATAGATTAGAAAGCATGATTGAGCAAGACCATAGTCATCCAACATTTGTCTCATCCAAAGAAGTTGAGTGCAGCAACTCCCAGCTGCAACATACTCTGCTTCAGCAGTGGATAGGGAGACAGAGTTCTGTTTTTTGCTATGCCAAGCAACAAGGTTGTTGCCTACATAAAAGACCCCTCCGGAAGTGCTTTTCCCATCATCACTACAACCTGCCCAATCGGCATCACTATACCCAACAAGATTGACACAAGTGTCATAAGTATACCACAACCCAAACTCAACAGTCCCACTCACATATTTTATGATTCTCTTAACAACAAACAAGTGAGACTCTTTTGGATCACTCTGAAATCTAGCACACACACCAACACTATAAGAGATGTCTAGTCTACTAGCAGTCAAGTAGAGAAGACTTCCTATCATGCTTCTATAGAGAGTTTGATCCACATTTTACCATGCAAGTCCCTATGAATTTTAGCACTAGTGCTCATTGGAGTTCTTGTAGATTTTGCACCCTCCAAACCAAATTTTTTCACAAGATTTTTTGCATATTTTGATTGAGAAACAAAGATCCCATCATGGCTTTGTTTGATTTGAAGACCTAAGAAGTAGTTAAGCTCACCCACAAGACTCATTTCAAATTCACTAGTCATGACATGAATAAACTCTTGAACATGCAAATCAGAGGTAGAACCAACCACAATATCATCAACATACACTTGAGCAATCAAGACATCTTTTTTAAATCTTTTGACAAACAAGGTTTTGTCAACCGACCCCCTAACATATCCATTTCCTAGAAGATGAGAGGATAACCTCTCATACCATGCTCTAGGAGCTTGTTTTAAACCATAGAGTGCCTTTTTTAAACGAAACACATCATTTGGATGATGTGGATCTTCAAAACCCTTTGGTTGCTCAACATAGACCTCTTCATTTAAAATACCATTCAAAAAGGCAGTTTTGACATCCATTTGATAAAGTTTGAATTTCAAGTGACATGCAATGGCAAGAAGTAATCTAACATATTCTAATCTTGCAACAGGGGCAAAAGTTTCATCAAAATCAATGCCTTCCATTTGAGTGTATCCTTGAGCAACCAATCTAGCCTTGTTTCTGACCACATTACCTTGTTCATCAGTTTTATTTTTGAAAATCCACTTAGTGCCTATGACATTTGTGTTAACTGGTCTAGGAACAAGGTACCAAACATCATTTCTCACAAATTGATTTAATTCTTCCTGCATTGCAAGAAACCATTCACCATGGTGCAAGGCCCCTTTCACATTTTTAGGCTCTTCCTTTGAGACATAACACACATGACTAATCTCTTGAGCTAGTTGTTTCCTAGTTCTCACTCCCTGATTAAGGGGGACAATAATGACACTCTCAGCTTGAGTGAGAGGACTATGATCAGCATGGGAGTTGTCAGCCTGGACATATGAGATGGAACTAGAAGTTGAAGGGGTGGACAGGGCAACCGGGACAGAACTTCCAAAAGTTGATAGGTCAACCACAAGACCCAGACCAGGAGGGTCATTCTCAAGAGGAGGAGGAAGAAGACCATCCTCATCTAAAGCCATCTCCGTAGAGGCAGCAAAATCATCAATATTGACATTTATGGATTCAATAATGGTTCTTGTCCTACAATTGTACACTCTATAGGCTCGGCTGGAAGTGGAATACCCTAGAAATATTCTTATCACACTTAGAATCAAACTTAGCAAGATGCTCCCTATCTCTCAAAATATAACATGTGCTACCAAAAACTCTAAAATATGACACATTAGGCTTCTTTCCTTTCCAGATCTCATAGGGAGTTTGTTTGGTACCAGACCTCAAAAACACCCTGTTGGAGATGTAACAAGCTGTATTGACAGCTTCAGCCCAAAAATGTTTAGCAAGATTTTTGCTATTTAACATCACCCTAGCCATCTCAACAAGAACCCTATTCTTTCTCTCCACAACACCATTTTGCTGAGGTGTAATAGGGGCAGAGAACTCATGTTTAATTCCCATCTCTTCACAAAATTTAAGAAACTGAGAATTCTCAAACTCAGTGCCATGATCTGTTCTAATTCTAACAAGTGGCAGATGACTAGTCATTTTCTCTTTTTGCAAAAGATGACAAACAGACTTAAACCTTTGAAAGGTTTCAGATTTCTCACGTAAGAATGAGACCCAAGTGAACCTAGAGAAATCATCAACCATGACCAGAATATATTTCTTTCCACCAAGGGACACGGTTTGGATAGGACCAACAAGGTCCATATGAACAAGTTCAAGACATACATGTGTTTGAATGTGTTTGACCTTTTTGTGTGACACTCTAACTTGCTTGCCCATTTGACATCCTTCACAAACATGCTGATCAGATTTGTCAAGCTTAGGTAGACCACTCACTAACTCTCTCTTGGACAATTTATGCAAGTCTCTAAAATTCACATGTCCAAGTCTTTGATGCCACAAGACACTTGTTTCATTCACAACCTTGTTGCAACTACTTCTTTTGCATCATTGACACCATCAACGCAATAACAATTGTCCTTAGACCTTGACACACTCACAATCTCATTGCCACCCTTTCTAATGATTTTGCAGCCATGCTTGGAGTATCTAACTTCTACTATTCCATCATCACACAGCTGACTTACACTAATGAGATTGGATGTGAGACCCTCAACAAATCTAACATTCTTAAGCTCGGGTAAACCAGGGATACAAACAGTACCTTTCCCCACAACTTGAGACTTGTGACCTCCACCAAAAGTCACAGTGCCTCCATCAAAAGGGCTGAGAGATGAGAAAACACTCCTATCACCAGACATGTGCTTGGAACAGCCACTATCAAAGTACCAAGAATTGATGTTTGAAGCAGCAAAAGCATTTAGCACAACAAGACATTTGGCATGACCTTTTGTAATCCAAGTAAACCTAGGAACAATGGGTGAACTTATTTTAAGGGAGACAAGTTTGGCAATCTTAGTGACTTCATTTAGCAAATGATCAACCTGATCTTGCAAAGATATGGGATTCCTTTTAGATTTTGAAGACAATTTTCTGGTCATATCCTTTTTGTACATATGACAGACTGGTCTAATATGACTAGTCAACCCACACCTGTGACAAGTTGGAACAAACTTAGGTTGTTTGACTACCTGCTAAACATTAAGAGGTGCAATGGCTGGAGTTTTTGACTTGACAAACTTAGTGGTAGAGCTGGACGACCTAGAATCAAAATGATTAAATCCAAGACCGCCTTTGTCCCCATGAAGTTTTCCCATATTCAACATTTTGTCAATTTTTGTGGCACCAATGGTCATAGATATAACCTTACTTTTTGCTTCATTCAATTCACCTAGGAGCTGTTTGTTTGAGTTCTGGAACCCAATGTTACTCTCCTTGAGCACATTAACTTGATTTTCAAGATTACTCCTAATTGACACAAGCGCAACAATTTCTTTTTCTAGAGACTCAAATTTGTCACTCAACTCCTTTTTGGTTTCTTTTAAGATGAGAAGTTCATGTTGAAGTTCTTGGTTATTGGCCTCAAGTTTGAGACTCTCTTCTTTCAAGGAAAAAGTCTCTTTGAACAAGCAATCATATTTTCTTCCTAATGACTCGTATGACAAGTCATCAGACTCAAAATCAGAATCATCAGACACAGGTTGCACAGAGGCAACGAAGGCAACTTGTTGGTCATCATCATCAGAGGAAGATGAATCCTCTTGAGACACTTCACTTTCACTCTCACTCCAGCTCACTTTCATGGCCTTGTCCTTTCCTTTGGAGTATTTTTTCTGATTGTTTGCACAGTCAGCAGCATAGTGACCAATGCCTCCACATGTAAAGCACTTGACAGATTTTCTAAAGTCTTTAGTGAAAGGTTTGACATCCTTGTTCCTCTCATTAGACCGATCAGTTGATGATCTAAACTGTCTCTCAATACCAGAGCTACCCTCTCTAGCAAACTTTCCCTTATCCTTAAGAATTCTCCTAAATTTTTTGACAAACAAGGCCATCTCATCCTCAAACTCTAAGGATTTTTCACCACCTTTTAGAGAGGAAACATGCACTCCTTGAAGTGCAACACTTTTTGATTTTTTAGTGTCATTTTCTTCCATATTCAACTCCATCTCATAGGTTTTTAATTTTCCTACAAGCTTGCCAAGCTTAATTTCATTTAAGTTTTGGACCTCCATGATTGCGGTTTTCTTTGCTCTAAATCTATATGGTAGAACACGAAGAATTTTCTGAACAACAAGAAGCTCTTGAATAGGTTGACCAAGACTCATGGCTTCATTTGTGATCATTTCCACTCTCCCATAGAACTCAGAAATAGACTCAATTTCAGACATCCTAAGTTCTTCAAATTTTGCAAGCACCATCTGAAGTTTTAGGGTTCTAACTTGGTCATCCCCTTCATGAACCACCCTTAGTTTATCCCAAGCCCGTTTAGCATTAGGGATGTGTTGTATATGTGCAAACTGTGTGCTAGACAAGGCTGTAACTAAGGCATTTCTGGCCTTCTTCTTTGCATATGCAGCAAACACCTCTGCTTCAGTCCATTCAGACCTAGGCTTGGGCACAACTTCACCCTCAACAGTCTTGACCGGAGCAATCCACTCTTTTGTGAGATACACACTTGCATACTCATCAAGAGCATCAAGAAATATCTCAAATTTTTCTCTCCATGCAGCATAGTTATTACCATCAAAATATGGTGGGGAGTTGCAAGATCCAGCAACTCGATCCCTTTCCAAAGTGAGCACACCTAAACACCAAAACAAATCCTAGGATCTCTCTATTTGTGTTAAGAGCAGATGCTCTGATACCAATTGAAATTGGTACTTAGGTGACGAGGGGTAAATTTAACTAAACAAACAAGACACAACAACACAACAATCAAGAGAACACACAGAGCATGCCACAAAGTACCTGCAGCCCTAGAAGATTACTAGTGACAACCTAGGCACTCAGAAGGACCCGTCAATCTAGGCATCCCCTGTGCTAGCAACAACTATGGTGAAAGTGTATGAAGTCATCATTATTAAGTAAACAGCAAACAGCAGATATAGATGACTAGTCAACCACCAAGAACACAAACCCAGAAAAATTTACAGATATGCAAAACAGATTTTGTTTACCCAGAAACCCACCATTTGGAAAAACTAGGAGTCATCAACCGACTAGGCAATCCACTAAGTAGAAAAAGATTCTTACAAAGGAATACAAGCAAGCTCAAGCAAAACCTAGATCTATTTAGGAATATGAGCTTTACCTCCTTTGTGCAATCTTCTTCTCCAACTTAGCAAAGCTTGAAGCTCAGTTCTTCATGGCAATGGCAGCTCCTTCTCCAGCTCGTTCATCCCATGGCACTAGCTTGCAAGCTCCAACTTAGAACGAAACCAAAATTTGGATTCAAGGGAGAATGACCAATTTCTTCAAGAAACCATACTCTTGAAGAAATCAGTCTTGAATCCGATCTAGATCTAAATGGGAGAATGATTTAAATAGCTAGATGCAGATTCATATTTCAAAAGCAGTTTTTCTAAAAGAAATCAATTAGAAAAACTCATAGATGAAATATATGGTTTACTATTGAAGAAGAAGAAGAGAAAGATGGCAAGCCAATCTTTCCAAAACTTCCACACAAAAGAGACGGCTTCCAAATGAGGAAATCACTAGCCTTTACAGACAAAAGAATCCCTTAGGTCAGACTGACACATGGCAGCTGAGAGAGAAAAGAGAATAGGACAAAACAGATGTTTAACCAGCTGGAAATCCTACAGAGCAAGGATGACTAGTCCTCATTTATGAAAACAGTTTTTAATGCATGATATGCAATGCATGATTTACCTTTGTCAATTTGCTTGAACCTCCATAGGATAGATGAGAGTTAAGAACACCTAGAGATGCTATTCCTAATCTAACCTTGAGCTTGATAAATACATATAAAAATCCTATTACAAAATTGTCAAGGGAAGCCAAAAGAATTAATCAAAATTCATACATTAACAGGTGGGGTGGGTTTACTGGCTCTGAAAGTCGAGAGAAAACCAGATTATACAGAGAGGCTTTGAGTTGGAGGATTCGCACCATCGTGGAGATCGACGATGGAGGTCGCTGTCACGACTGTGGCTTGTCTGTGGAGCTCGCGAGTCGGATGGCGACGTTGGCCTCTCTATGGAGGTCAACGACGGAGGGAGTGAGTCGAAGGAAGACTAGAGACAGAAGATGATTAGTAAGAGAGCAAAGACTTAGAAGAAAAAACAAGTGATAGAGGGGCGATACACTCTCAATTGGGAGTTTTATGAGGGGCATTTGTGATTAGGTTTCAAAATGGGGATATTATTGAGAAAACTAGGTGCGCCGGGGGCAAAGCCGCCAATTTCCCAAAAAGGGGAGCAAGCGCCCCGTGGTGAGCCCACCACGCGAAGCTCCAGAAAGGAGGCTGTGGAGAAATATGAAAATAAAAAAAAAGGAAGCTGCAAGGCTTGGGGGAGAATGGAGCACAGCCATGCTGAAGAAAAATGACAGAGGCAATCAAGGCTCCTCTCTTGAAGTCCCCCATGTCTGGGTGTAAAACCCGCAAATCAAATAAATGGATACGAAATCTATTATTGGGTGAGCAATCCTGAAATTTATTTGGATGAGAAATCCATATGGGTGAGAAACCCTGAAATCATTTGGATGCAAATTCATGGGTGAGCAACCCGAAAAATTATTGGATACGAAATTCATTATTGGGTGAGAAATCCTGAAATTTATTTGGATGAGAAATCCATATGGTTGAAAAATCCTGAAATTTATTTGAATGAGAAATCCATATGGTTGAAAAATCCTGAAATTTATTTGGATACGAAATTCATTATTGGGTGAGAAATCCTGAAATTTATTTGAATGAGAAACCCAAAATTTTATAAATACATTTTGGAAGGGAACCCCATAAATTCTCTCTGGATGATGAATCCATTTTGGGTATAAAACCCACAAACTAAATGGAACCCCATGTTAGCTTCTGTACAAATTGCAGAAGCCATGATATGATGTGCAGAAAAAAAAAAAAAAAAAGAAAAGATAAAAGATAAAAAAAAGAAAAAAAGTGCAAAAGCCCAAGGTACCAATTTGGCACTATTATCTAATTGCACCCACACACAAAAAAACCATCTGCTGGCAGTGAGAAGAAGTGTGTTTAGCCCACCGTCAAACATAGCCAACTAATGATCTTCATCATAATCCAAAATGAGCAATGTTCCCAAAAAGAAGAAAAGCAACTCATGAATGTTGAAAGGCTCCAAAACATGAGACATGCCGACTCGTTGATGTTAAAGAAGTCAACAAATTGGTTTTTACCAACAAAGAGGTTAGCAAACTCAGTGACAATAAAGCTTCACCAAAGCCAAAAGAAAGAAAACAAAAGGAAGGAAATAATATTGTTGTGGAGGAGATGCCACCACGTGAAAGACCAAAAGGAAAGTAGCAATATTGTTTGTTTTCTTTTTGCATAAAAGAAGTAAACAAGGGAGTGGAGTCTTAGAACTTCACGGCTCCATACTTACTCAAGACAAGTTCGAGACAAGTTCACGGCTTCACGGCTCAAAACTTCACAGGCCTACTTACTCAAGACAAGTTCGAGAGTAAAACACCAAGGTTTCACGCCTGAAAGGATCTCAACCTTTAGTCTGTTTGCAACAGTGTAGTTCCGCTCAAATTCAAAGCTGAGTCAATTAGGGACTGCCAAATCAGCTGAAGTGGGCATCATGGGTTTGTTGTACAAAGTCACAAAGACCACGCAACAAGTCCGAGAGCCAACATAAAGTCTAAGTTATGCCTATTAAAATATTGGGCTGTCAAGTGAAAGCAAATATTTCAAGACCCAACGTCTCCAATCTCGCATCTCAAGATTTGATGGTATTAAATACGATGGGCTTATTCCATTACAAGTCTTAGGCCTCATCATTTGGCCCGCTGGCTCATGGGCCAATGGGGGGCCGCCCAGCCCATAAAAAAAAAAGCCCGGCTCGGCCCGTTATGGGCTTTGAGATGGCCCAGCCCGTCTTGGGCTGGGCTGGACTTGGGCTTGGGTGTTTGAAGCCCAGCCCGACCCGATTAAGCCCAAGAAAGCCCGGCCCGTCCACAAAAGCCCGGCCCGTTAGGCCCTCATACATATATAATTATGTATAAATAAGAGTTTAGGATTAGAATTATATCACTTAAATCACATATATAATTTGTTTCATTTCATTTACTTTTCTTTACTCATTCCTAGTTTATAATTGGATGATTAGCACATTAATTTGTGTCAATTATTAATACAATAATTATATATATATAAAAATAAGATGAACAACATATCATATCACCAAATATAATCATATCACGAAACATAATCATACCACCAAATATAATCATGCTTTTCTTGAACACATCACCAAACATTTGCATATTTATTCATATCATGCTTTAAAAAAAAGAAACAAATTTGATACTTATTATTTTTTAAAATTATTTCTTAAAACGTATTACGGTCTAATTATGTAATAACCTTAAATTGTGTGACTTTTTTGGGTGTTTTATGAATTTGGTTTGATGTGAAAATCTTGGAATTAAGTGAGTTTCATTTCAAATTTGGACTAAAATGCCCTTATAAGTTTTTTTTCGAATGAAGTAGGCCCGTTTCGGCCCGGCCCGGCCCGATGGGCCTTCTCAAGCCCAGCCCATGGGTCGGGCTTGGGCTTTGAATTTTCTCTCTCCTCTTTAAAGCCTGGCTCGGCCCGGCCCGGCCCAAGCCCATTAAATTTGGGCCGAGCTAGCCCGGCCCGGCCCATTGACGAGCCCTAACAAGTCTCAAGCTAGCTCAATGGAGTTGTCAATTAAAAAAAATCCGATTGACGAACAATTGGTCCGAGTTCTTAGATTCAGAAAGCATGGATTAGTGGGTTCAAACCCAAAACGCCCATTAATTAAAGGCAGCAAATGAAAGCTCATGAAGTGCTGTAAAATCACATCAAAAGCTCCAGCATTGTAAAACCACATCAAAAGTCCAAGTGGTACAAAACCACTTCAAAAGCCCCACTAAGAACTGTGGGAATCAATCACTATGGCCAAGAAGCTATTAAGAAAGGAGTGTCAATCGACTCAACCATGCTGTGACGGTGACTCCTGTCCAAATAAATGATTGGTCATGCTCCGAGCATCAAACTCACTCTCAAAAGATACCAAAGGAGCATCAATATGATTAACGGGTTTGTCAATCACAAGAACCTATTAATCCCAAATCCTCCAAATCATGAATTGATACAAATGTATGTGTTAATGATCAAATTAAATTAGTGGGTTCATAAATTGGGAGTGCTTCTAGAAGGGTCAAAAGCGCTTTCTGATAACAAAAAGCGCTTCTGATAGCGTTTGGCATAAAAGTTTAGAAGCGCTTCTGGATCATAGAAGCATTTCTTGGAGAAGCACATGCTATGTGCTTCTTCAAGAAGCACTCCCAAGTGCTTTTCCACGAAGCACTTTAATTTTTTATGAAAATTCAAGATTTTTATAATAAAAGCACTTTTGTTAGAAGCGTTTATGAGCAGAAGTACTTCCTAGAGAAGCAGTCCCAAACGAGCCCTAAATTCAAATCTCTCAAACAAAAATTCTCAATTAGTGGGCTACACTTATCCATTAATTTCCAATTTTTTCCATAGGTCATCTACCCATGCAAATTTCAATGAGATTAAATTCAAACCTCTCAAACAGAAATTCTCAATTAGTGGGCTACACTTACCTATTAATTTCCAATTTTTCATTTACCTTTGAAAATCTCAAAATTGTCTCAAAGACACAAATTCTTAATTAGTGGGCCACACTAACCCATTAATTTCCAAATCAATTCCGAACTACGTTGGTTTGATCCCTTCGAAAGGGTACGTAAGCAATCTAGAGAATCAATCTAGATGCAACCGCCCAAATCTCAAATCCAAACAGAATCCCTAGTTTATTCTTAACCAAATTCACCCCAAAACACATATCAAAATCGAATCCCTGGTTTATTTAGCTAAATTCACTCAAACTCTTTTTCAATCAAATTCATACAAATCCTCCCTTTTGCAATGAGTCATTTATTCATTGCAAATCTTTGGAACTACGTTGGTTTGATCCCGTCAAGGGTACGTAGGCAGTCTAGTATCCCACTAAACGCAACCGCAACCAAATTTGAATCCCTGGTTTATCCTAACCAAATTCACCCAAACACTTTCCTAAATGCAAATGTCAATTGTAAAAAATTGTGGGTTCATCAAAATTGATTATTATTTTTCTCGGACATTGATAGTAAGAAAAATGGTACAAAACCATCCGATTTTTCCCATGGGTCATCTACCCATGCAAATTTCAATGAGATTAAATTCAAATCTCTCAAACACAAATTCTCAGTTAGTGGGCCACACTTACCCATTAATTTCCAATTTTTCCATGGGTCATCTAAATTTCAACATCTCTAAACTGTCTCAAAGACACAAATTCTTAATTAGTGGGCCACACTTACCCATTAATTTCCAAATCAATTCCGAACTACGTTGGTTTGATCCCTTCGAAATGGTACGTGGGCAATCTAGACATTCAATCTAGATACAACCGTCCAAATCTCAAATCCATATCGAATCCCTGGTTTATTCAGCTAAATTCACTCAAACACTTCTCAGTACAATTTAAATCAAATTTCCCTCGCAATGAGTCATTTATTCATTGCAATTCTTTGAATTACAAGTGGCTTGATTCCCGCAAGGGGTACGTAGGCACCCTGAGGTTCGACTTAGGGGCAGCAACAAAACCGAACACACACACATCCTGTTTCTTTATGATGGAATCAAAGGGTGTTCCCTTCAAGTAAGGGATTGTAATTAAGAGACACTTGCGTCTCGAATGGGTCAAACCTAAAATAATAAAACTTCATTATTTAATTAGTGATGGTGCAATTACGTTGGAAGGTTCACATTTTTTTCTCCAACAATATGCTTCCATCGTGGTGGCAAGGTGGACAATCAGACCAAGCATGGTCTTTGCCAATTAACCCATTTGTTTTCTTTATTTCATTTTTGTTTAAATATTGGCATGTATAGATTATAATAGTCTAGACAGATAATTGAACTCTTAGAATGTCATATATATCCCCATTTGTAATTCAAATGGCCGTAGATTCATCCATCATATATAGAATATCATATTGATAAACTGTTTACTGGTGAATTTCACTCATAAAAATGGTAAGGACATGCATAAACATGTCAACACCAAAGAATATTAGTAATTCCTAATGAGCCAAAAGAAACAAAGAAGACAACAAACAATGAAGATGTCAGCACAACCAAATTGGTCATCAACAATTCAGTGCCTAACCAAGGGTGCATATCTTATTTGATTGAGGATGGAATAAGAATTCTGTATATGAATATGTAATATCTCATTGCTTGCTGGAGAGGCTTGTTAGGCCAGGGCAGTGAGCCTGCCTCATTGCGCCAAAGTTCAAATTCCCCTCCCCGTAGATTATATTAATTTAGAGTAGATTATCATTTGTAAAATTAGTATAAAAAAAAACTCTCATTGTTTGTTGTTCCTTCTCACTGTTTACAAATGCCTAATGAATTGACATGACCCAATAAAACAATCCTTCTTGCTTTGATCGGCAGAATATTTAAAGTAAATGGTTGTCCAAACAACTGACGAAACTCTATCATAAATATCTTCCCTTGAGTCCTTTTTGCACCACTGTCACCTACTGCTGCAAAGGAAGAGGATTCTGCTCTTGAAATTTTGAGTTTGGGCCTATTTAACTCCCATTGCTGCCGAAAGTAGCAATGGATGGTTTCAACTCTTTCTGCAAAGAGGACAATACCATTGTAGGCATCACACTCGAATCAAGGAGCAAGCAAAACATCTTGAGAGAAAAAGAGCATGAGCCATACGAGTTTACCATTCCCCTGCAGTGGTTTCTTGAGAGTTTGAAGACTATTCTGGCACAACACAACATCGGCTTCCGTAAGCTGTATATAGCATCTGAATATTGAAAGCGTTCCTGCCAATTCGGAAGCACATTCTTTAAACATAACACGGCAACCTCACTTGTATTTTTCAGCATGATTCAAAAGATAATTTGGTAAATCATCAAATAAAGATGAAGCTTAGTTGCACATATAATATCTGAGTGCAAATATCAAGAACAAAGAACAACACTTGGTTACTTGATGTCCTTTAAAAACTGCTAGCTCTACAAGTCCTCTAAAGATTGTAAAGGGGTCAGGGTTCAAATCTTAAGTTAAGATTAAGTAAACCTACCAACTTGAATAAAAGGCAGAGAATTATGAAAAACATAAACATTGTATACAACCAAACAAAAGAAAGAAAAATATGGGTAAAAGTTTTCTCAGTAGAGAGATGGCAAATTATTACAAGGCAAACCAAATGGCAAAATATTAAACATCTGAAACTTGCAACAGAAAGGTAGTGATTTACCATCTTCAGTTGCTATCCAGTCCTTTCACAGCTCTTCACCCTGCAGCTCCGGAAGCAAGAGAGGCAGTCCCTTCTTTCAACCCTCTCACACTGGACCAGACATGATGCGAGGACTGGGTCCAGGAGAAATATGTGCCACCCCATTTTATCGAGGCCTTAAAAAGAGTAAATTGCAATGGGAGGTTGGGGAATCCCCAGTCAGGGTGGGAGACGTTCTTCTTGAAATGATGGGAATTTGTTGATCTAATCTGGCTTAAATGCACTCCCTGTATTTATTCTTATGGATGAGAAACTAAGTTCTGAAATACCAAAATAGCAATTGAAAATCATATTTCAATGTGTCATGGTCATGCCTTAGTGAAAATGAAGATTGTAGTGATTGAAGAAGTCAAGAGTGTTCAATAGCATAAAGAAGGAACCAGCAAATCAGTAAATTACTCATTTTTTTGAAATGAAACTAAGGTAAACTACTCGCAATAATATGACAGAAAGGAGTCTCACCATAAAGAGTACAGGGAAAGTGTTGATAATGTTTGAAATTTGAAGCACCTAGGGAGAATATTTAAAGCAAATGGTTGTCCAAAGAACTGACGAAACTCTATCATAAATATCTTTCTTTGAGTCCTTTTTGCACCACTGTCACCTACTGCTATGAAGGAAGAGGATTCTGCTCTTGAAATTTTGAGCTTGGGCCTATTTGGAGATAATTCCCGTTGCTGCCGAAAGTAGCAATGGATGGTTTCAACTCTTTCTGCAAAGAGGACAATACCATTGTAGGCATCACACTCAAATCAAGGAGCAAGCAAAACATCTGGAGAGAAAAAGAGCATGAGCCATACTAGTTTACTATTCCCCTGCAGTGGTTTCTTGAGAAGCTTGAAGTTATGGGAGTTTGAAGACTATTCTGGCACAACACAACATCGGCTTCCGTAAGCTGTATATAGCATCTGAATATTGAAAGCGGTCCTGCCAATTCAGAAGCGCATTCTTTAAACAGAATACGGCAACCTCACTTGTATTTTTCAGCATGATTCAAAAGATAATTTGGTAAATCATCAAAATAAAGATGAAGCTTAGTTGCACATATAATATCTCAGTGCAAATATCAAGAATTTGTCACAAGTATCTGGCAGGTTCAGTCGATATTTCAGTTTAAAAGAACAAAGAACAACACTTGGTTACTTGATGTCCTTTAAAAACTGAAGTCGTCCCAACCAAAAAAACAGCAAGATCTACAAGTCCTCTAAAGATTGTAAGGGTTCAAATCTTCAGTTAAGATTAAGTAAACCTACTAACTTGAATAAAAGGCGGAGAATTATGAAAAACATAAACATTGTAGCCAAGCAAACAAAAGAAAGAAAAATATGGGTAAAAGTTTTCTCAGTACAGAGATGACAAAATATTACAAGGCAAACCAAATGGCAAAATATTAAACATCTGAAACTTGCAACAGAAAGGTAGTGATTTACCATCTTCAGTTGATGTTACCACGATATGAAATGGCCTTGTTGCTATCCAGTCCTTTCACAGCTCTTCACCCTGCAGCTCCGAAAGCAAGAGAGGCAGTCCCTTCTTTCAACCCTCGCACACTGGACCAGACATCATACGAGGACTGGGTCCAATGAAGATTGAAGAAGTCAAGAGGGTACAATAGCATAAAGAAAGAGCCAGAACCAGCCAATCAGTAAATTACTTATTTGTTTGAAATGAAACTAAGGTAAACTACTCGCAATAATATGACAGAAAGGAGTCTCACTATAAAGAGTACAGGGAAAGTGTTGATAATGTTTGAAATTTGAAGTACCTGGGGAGAGTGAGAGTCGGAGTTGACCATGTCCATGTGTGGGTCTGGGTTCTCATCATCTTCAAACCGTCTTCTAATCCATTATATGTATGAGGGGGATGTCGGATATTTTGGGCAGGTATCGTCCTTTACTACCAGGCTGGCATTTATCTTTTAGCAGAGGACAGCCAAAGATTTCAAGTTGCCTCAGTGAAATAGGCAATCCCTCCTCTGGAATGGATGCGAGTTTTGGACAGTACGAGAGACAAAGAGATTCGAGAGAGGTGAGGAATTGAAAGCCCTTGCTGCTCAGTTTCTTCAGATTTGGGAAACCACAAATTGTGAGATCAGTGAGGGATTTGGGGAGCAGCATCTCCATCTCCATCTCCCTGTAACTGTCGGGTGGAAATGAAACCACACTTGGGTCTTCACCACTGATGGACAAGTCTGTAAGAGAGGTGAGCCTGTGCAACAACTCCCACATCGGCTTACAATTCTTGAATCCCCTGATTCTAAGTGATGTTAGGTTGGGGGGAAAGGAAGTGAAATTTAAACCTTCACCGTAATCAATATTCAATTCCTGAAGACAGTTGAGATTGCGCATGTCCGGTAACATCTCCAATTTGTTGCAATTTACGATGCAGATTTGTCTCAGGCTGGAGGCGGCTGTTGTTGTTGGCGAAGGCAAACCCTCACCACTCAGGCTCGGGATGGAAACCAGACTCCCACAACTATAAATCTCTAAAGTTTGAAGATTGGTGAGGTGGCATAGGCCCTCCGTTAATGATTTCAGATTTGGGCAAGACCAGATGTTAATACGTTCAAGAGAATAATTAGTGTTGTCGTGGTCTAACCCATCGGACGTTATTAACTGCAGCTCTCCACAACTGTATATTTCAAGGCGTTTAAGCGCCCTGGGAAACAACTGGGCTCTCAATGATAACGACGTTAGAGATTCACATCTCTGTATTCCCAAGTGCTCAAGAGAAATATGAGAAGAAGAGGAAGACGAAGAACTATCCTCCTCTTTCTCTACTAATGATTTCAAACTTTTACAGTCTCCTATATCTATTCTTCTTAGATTTGGGTGAATCTGGTATTTTGCAAAATACAGCAACGAATTGCAATCCTCAATCGTTATGACTTCAAGGGAAGGAGGAAGACCAACATCTGGAAAAGAAACCAGATTTGGGCATCCAACAATTTGAAGGACTTGAAGAGCCGTTAGGTGATGCAACCCTTCTGGTAACTTCGAAAGACTTGCACACTTGTTTAATTCTAGATATTTAAGCTTGCAAGTCAATATTTGCAATTGCAGCAACTCCTCTGCTTCTTTTTCCAGCTTTTGAAGAAGGGAAGAGTTGCCTTCAATAACCAAACGATCAAGAGAAATCAAGTGTTGCAATACTCTATCCTCATTCTTCAGTGAAGATGTCAGCTCCTCACATCCGCCAATCGTCAATTTTGCAACCTTCCTTAATCCTTTGGTGAATTCCCCTGTTTGGAACCTCACCTCTGAAATATTTGAAAGTTCCAAGGAATTTAATAACTCAAACTCAACGCCACTTGTCTTCACCACTGCTTTGCAACCGTTGATGTCTAATGCACCAATTTGTTTAAAGTTGGAAATTGAAATCACCAATTCCTCGCATTTAAAAATACGAAGTGTGACTAATGAATCAAGGTTCTCGGGCAACTTACCCTCCAATTGAGGACAATTTCTGATTGAAAACAATTTCAAGCAAGGGAAAACACCAATTCCCTGATCCCCTACAAAAGGAACCCATGTCTTCCAGTGTTGCATATCCTCAAACTCAAGAGTCTCTAGTACTGGAAAAGGCAAGCTACCCTCTCCATAAAACTCAGGACCAACACTTTCCACTGCAGCCATTCCTGTAATATAAAGTTCTTTGAGCAAAGGCAGTTGCCCAAGTGGTGGCAAGATTTGACAATTTTTACATTTGTCTAAGCGTACATGCACCATAGTGGAAAATAAACGATCTCCAATCCATGTTGAAAATTCTAATCCAGCATAACCCATGATGATGAGTTTTTCAAGCTTTCTATGAGGTTCTAATCTGTCAAGCATGCCTAATTGCGTTTCTTGTGTGGCACTCGACCATTTTAGCACCAATTCATCTACTCTCTCCTTGGATTTTAAGTTGGCCTTCCGTGCATCCTCAGCATCGATCACATTCTCCAACCTTGAGAGCGATAATGTCCCTCGGAGATGGGATAAGGATCCTATCTCTCTTATCCCTGATTCATCACTACCTTTACCCACCACAAAATTAGGCAAAGATTGTAGATTTGTCAACAGACCTAGTTGTGGAGGCATTGCTTTCAGTGAATATATATCTGAATTGTTGAGATGACGCAGATTCACTAGATTCCTCAAGTTGATAGGTAGTGCCTCCAAAGAACGACAACCTTCCAATATCAATGTCTGTAAGTTGTAAAGAGTGGTTGTTGATTCAGGCAAACTTGTTATCCTTGTGCGAGAAAGATCAAGATACCGCAGATACTTCAAATTACCAATTGAATTTGGCAGCTCATGAGTTATGTAATAGCCATTCAAAGAAAGCACCCGTAAGTATTGCATCTGAGGTAATAAATCAAAAATTACCTTACGAGCCAGAAATCGTCTCCACCCATTATTTGATAGTGAAAGTGGCAGGAATGTTCGCAAACGTTTAACTTCGCGAAAGGCCTCAAACTTTTGAACTCCATCAAAGTCACCAATTATGAAAGAGGAATGACGAAAGCATACAGATTGCAAGTTATCACCTTTCTTGTCCTCCAATCTAAAACAAGTATTTCCTGCTGCCCATTGTGCCAAATCAGTAACAAGGTCATGCATTACATATCGTGAATTGTTTTCACTTGCCTTTTGAAATAATGACCTACATAATAGCTCTTGAAAATAGTCGTGGCCTAAATCCTCCATTTGTCTATTGGCTTCTGGTGGTTGTTGAATCAAACCCTCTGCCATCCATAAAAGGATCAATTGCTTCTCCCCAAATTCATAGTCATTTGGAAATATTGAGCAATAGGCAAAACACCTCTTCAAGTTGGAAGGAAGATAGTGATAGCTCAACTTCAATACCGGAAGAATGTCACTCTTATCTGATAAATTCCACAATTTGTTGTTCAATATTTCTTCCCATTCGTTTATTTGTTTCAGACGTAAAAGCCCACCAAGAGTTCTTGCAGCTAAGGGCAATCCACTGCATTTTTCAGCAATTTTTTTCTGAAGCAACTCAAAATTTGGGGGTCTATCATTCTTAATGTTCACAAATGCATGCTGCTCAAATATTTCCAAACAATTATCATCTGACATAGACTCCAAGTTATGAACTTCGGTGGCTCCCATAATCTTTGCAACATTTAGGTCACGTGTTGTCACAATTATCTTACTTCCTTGTGCTCCAACACTAAAAGGGGATTGAAGTCTTGTCCACAGATCATATAAATCACCTTTGTTCCAAATATCATCTAAAACAATTAAAAACTTTTTGCCTCTTAACTGCTCATTCAAATCATGCTGCATTTTACTGAACTCCTCTACTTTAACGGGTTCAGATGTGACTGATTCAAGAATTGCCTTCGTCACTCTTACAATGTCGAAGTCATCTGACACAGACACCCACACCTTCGGCTCGAACTCCTTCATGACATCACTGTTGTTGTTGAATGCAAATTGAGCAAGTGTTGTCTTCCCAAGGCCAGGCATGCCAACAATGGCAACAACATCAAAGCTGACATTACTATGCTCATCGCTCGACAACATGTCTAATATTTTTGCTTTATCTCCATCTCTTCCAACAATGGTTAGTCCACCTAGCACACCTGAAGTTGGTGGCCTTGACCATGCTTTACTAGACGTCCCGGTGCCCTTTAAACCAAAGTTATCTTTCCGTTCAGTGATCTTTTGCAACCCCTCTGTAATCTTCTTTATTTCAGAGTTCATATCGAAATTGAGTTTCAGTTTAGAGAATGAACTCCGCACCTTTTTACTTGTGCTGGCTTGATCACGTCCCTCTATCTGACGCTTCAATATTTTAGTAGCAAATTTGTCCAGCAAGTCTTCTACATCATAAGCCAAGTCTCTGAGGTCATCCAGCCACAATTTCACACCATCCTCTGTCAGTTGCTTGTCCTCCGCATCATTCAGCACCGCTACGATTGCAGACAAATTGTCACTCCATTTCTTCAGCTTTTTGTCGACGCCCTTTACGAGACCAAAGTAGTTGAGGATCTCGCGAGGCGCCAACCTGTCGAGCAGCACCTGAAGGAACGCCCCAAGAAAAATCTCTCCCACTGCCATACTTGTTGATAATTAAGTGTGAAGAGACACACACAAGCAGCCAAAGAAGTAAGGAAGTTTTCTTCAACAATATCAAGATGCACAACTGCACAAATTACGTGAAAAAAAATAATACTAGTTTTAGCTGGGGGAACAAGAATAACGCAGGCAGCCAAATATAAAGTGGAACAAAACCATAGGACTCCAGCTCAGTTCCACTTCTTCAGTCCAGATTTGTTGCTCACAAAACTATAGGAGGATTCCTTTAACTGCTGCCACCAGCACGTGACATAGAAAAAGTAGAATGCTTTTTTATTTCCATTTTGACCATGTCAAAACTCAATTATCAGCTTCTACTTTGCATTATTCCTTTAACTTTGTTATTTATCGCATAATGTATGGAGAACACAAATAAGTAAAAGCAGGTAAATAGATGCTTTGTCATATATATGGTGTCTCCAGTCCAGTGTTAATATTAGTAGCCGTTTGGTGTCAATATGACTGATTACAATTTCTGGGTACGGAGAAGCTTTTCATCATATATACTATAGTCTCCAACAACTTCGTTCCGTGAACCAAACGGGGCCTAAGAAGCTTGAGCTATATCGATCTGGACTCAACTAGAAATGCACCAACTGAAACAAGCTAAATTAGGTTGAAGCAGAGTACGTCCAAGTCTCTTTTTTATATATGCACATACGATTAAAATCACAGAAATATAAGGTTCTCCTTTTCTTTTCTTTTATTTATTTATTTATTTTGGCTACAACAATTCTGATTCGCTTTTTTTCTTTTCCTTTTGTTAGAAAGATGATTTCGACTGCTAAAATAAAATGAAAATTTTAAGGGTAATTCAATTTACATAGGAAGAGTTTATCAACATGCTGATTTGCTTTTCACAATTTCTAAGATCAGTTAATCCTGCACCTGAGATTCTGTATTTGGATTTCCCTCCTTGAATATTGCTTGTATAAAAAAGAAAATTACAAAACATTGCAACTAAGCAGACCCAAATAACACAACTTTGCCAGTGTGGCTTGGGGCTTTATATTGCCACCGTCCATGAAAATTTCATTTAACGTATCTTACCAAATAGATGAAGAAAACAGGAACTCTGAGCTTTGATAAAAAAAATTAAAAACTAACAAATTATATATATATATATATAAAATTAAAATATTTATAAAATAAATAAAATAAATAAATAAAAAAGAGCTCCAAACAGAATAAATCAGAAGTACCTGCAGTTTAAGTATCAGCAGCAGATTTCTTCACGAATTACCAAATACCGAAGGTGTCGCAATGAACAAGAAGGAAAGTTCAAAGGCAATACACAGAAACACACTTTTAGAACCAAAGAGATCAAGAGAGCCAGAATCAAGACATAATATTGCTAGTGTAGCAAGTTGTACTTGTTCAATAATTAATGCAGCAAGTTTTGAAGTCTTCGAGTGGAGAAATGTTTACTACCAAATACTTTTTTTATAACAAAAAAACAAATGCTTGTGTAACGTAGTGTCCCACACAGTTTCTTTGACACGTTTACTTTTTTGTCCTTACGCGAAGATGGTATCAAAACAGACTCATCATAGAGCTGCCGTCCATCAATATATTATTTAAAGCTTTATTTTGTTGGGATTATGATGTGTTTATGCTAAGCATTGATCGTTTCCTCATTGTATTTTTCTTTGGGGTTGTTCTTTCTGGGACAATTACCCTTGCAAGTTGCTTTCATTTTATATTTATAATATGTTGGAAATATTAATAATTATGAGCTGTTTACTTAGGACCGATATGTAATTTTATGTTTTAATAATATAAAACATATAGATAACCTCTAAATAACTCTAGTCAAATACAGATGAGTTTCACAGAAATGGTGAGAAACTGTTTATGACATCTAAGAAACTAAAACTGATACATAAATTTTTTTATAAAAAGAAAAAAGAAGCATGCTATTGCATTTCCTAATGCTAAGAGGTTAATTAACTCAAATGTTTTATCCAAGTTAGATAAATACTTTAAAATATTGAGTTAATTTTGAGTTAATTTTGAGTAAGTGTAATAGTGGCATAGACATTTGAGTTAATTTTGTATTTTTTTCTTTTATTTTTCCGTAAAATATATGTTATTTTAAGTAATTAAGAACAATTAAAAACTAAAATGTAATATTTTTCTTCTTCTTAATAATAAGCAAGACTTCGTTTCAAATTTGCTAGTAAATCTTTGAAATTTATAGAATGTGTATAAGCTGTCCAAAAGGTCTTGCCCAATGAAAAATGACATTGAATTGTAGATTAGTGATCTCAGGTTCGAACCCCTATGACACCTTAGTAGTTTGTGTGTGTGCGGAATCACCTTCCCTCCTATTGTGGTTTTGGTTTTAGATTCGAACAAGAGATAAGTTGTAAGTATTTAGCAAACTTGTGTCTCTTACACACATAATCCTATATGTTAGCAAACTCATTTTCTGTTAAAAGACAAATGATCAAGTACTACTATGTATCTTCTTGATTGAGCAGTTGTCAAACATCTAATAGTAATTGAGTGTTACTAACTCTTTTTTTATAGAAATATTTTGCTTTGGCTGCCTAAAAGTTTTAGGATTACGGGCAACACTTTAATGGGCTCAGCGACGACACCTCTCAAAAATGGAAATTAAAGGCTATTCTAAAAATCTTAGAGGGCTGCTAAACGAACCCTAAAATTAACTGAGTACGCTCTACCACCAAAATATTTATTGAATTTCTAATTTACCCTAATACAAAATGACCCAAAAGGATATATTGAATTGTGAAACAAATATAATTTTAATAAGTACACCCTACTTACCATATTCAACCATAATCAAACAAAAGTTTTTAATTATTTCTAGTCAATTGAAAAGATTTTCCTGTCAATTTTTCAGTCCTTGTATTGCCTAAAATAGAGCAGCAAGAAGCAAGGATGTTGAGTGACAATCATCAAATAGGAGAAATATCAGCAGAACTTGAGCTAAATACTACTCCAAAAGCCTATCACGAAAATTAATTTAGACAGTTTTTCTTTCAGTTGAGAAGTTCAAAAAATCTTCATTTGGAAATGAAGTACGTTCAACAACCCGATCTAAGAGTTCATCTGAGAAAGCAGCATGTATTCAGGAGAAAGGCAACACTAAATCTGCAAGAAAAGACAGAGCTAGCTCTAACTCTTCTCTAGGTAAACGCAAGAAAAATAATGCAAAGGATGTTGAATCCAGCCCACAATCTGAAGGGAAGACAATTGATAAATTTGGTCGTATTGCCCTTCTACCTGCTCCATCATTAATCTTAAATCATTACATATAGAGTGCTGATGGAGTTCTTGTGAGGGGCTGATGGACAATTGTAAATATGTATTATTAGTTTTTAAATTTATTTAAATAGGGTGTATTAGGGGTATTTTTGGTAGTTAAATATGGTGTACTTAGTTAATTTTATATTTTAATTTAAATATTATGGTGTACTCAGTTAATTTTAGGGTTCGTTTAGCAACACAAATCTTATCCAAATTTCTACAATGTCAAACTTCAATTTCCTCAAGATTGCATTCAAGTATTTAAGAAATTAGATATTTATAAATAAACTCAATCCTAGACATGTATTTATAAAAAAAAAAAACCAAATACTATTTAAACATAAGAACACACCCAAAATCAACCCCACAATCAACAATTGTATATTTTTTGGGTGTGTTTATAAATGAGTTTGGAGTGTGTGTAATGATGGGTTTTGAGTGTGTTTATAAAGTGTTTTGGGTGTTGGGTTTTTTTATAATTTCAGCCCCCATTTTGGGTGTTTTAGTGAAACTCCCTTAAGAAATTAAGTTCACTTTTCCAACTTTTAAACGGTTAGAATCACACATAATTTTCGAGAAATCATTATGGTAGCAGACGATTTGGCAAATTGAAGACATACTCTTCCTCATAATTTGTATTTTGGTTTCCCTTATCTTGTGTTATATTGGTTAAAATTTTAGGGCCGTTTTATAATCATTTCAATTTTAAGTTTTAGTTTTCATTTTTTGTGCTACAGTATAAAAGAAAATGAGAGTACGGATGAGAGTAAGGATGAGATTGAGAGAGAGGATAAGAGGGGACGATGGGAGAGAGAAGTAATAAAAGTGAAAACAAAACTTGAAAATGAAAACAATTTCAAATATATTTCAATTTTTAATTTTTGTTTTCACTTTTGTTTCTACTTCCCCTCATCCTCCCCTCTCATCTTCTCTCTCAATCTCATCTTCACTTTCATTTTCCTCTATACTCTAGCACAAAAAATGAAAACTAAAAACTAAAATAAAAATGGTTATCAAATGGGTCCCAAATTTTTTGGTTTTAAGATCCGCAGGGACTTTTTTTTTTTGTAAGTTAATTTTTATTTCTAATAATAATAATTAAAAAAAATAAAACAAGAAGTCATTTTTGGTCCTGTAGTTTACCACTTCTACAACTAGTCTTATAAATGAATTCTGAGGTTCTAGTGTGCTTTATTGCCATTGAAAGTACATTTCATTTTCAATTGCTGTCTACAATATTATATGTATTTAGTGAAAGAAATAGGAGTATTGGTACATTACTAGATTGTTTTTGTCTCGTGTTATAAGTTTTTCATTGCATAATGCACATACGAAATCTGCTTCCCACTCATGTAATGGCTATACAGGTGTCATGATGTTGTGTGGTTCCCAGTATGTTATATGGTTGACAGTTTCAGTAGGCTAGTAGCCGTTTGGTGTCATATGACTGATTACAATTTTTCAATTTCTTTTAGGTTGGTACGGGTAACAAATGCATTGATTAACGCACGAAAAGCTATCGATAAATCTTTTGCTGGTGAAGCAAAGGATGTTCCTAGATTATCAACTAGTGTAGCCTATGGAGTTTATATGGCAGTTTCTAGCAATCTAAGATACACAGGTTTTCTGCAGGTTTAAGTAATCTATTTATTATTTACTCTAACCTTCATGAACTGTTATCATATCCATGGAGAACAGTATCTATCCCAAAAAAAAAAAAACATTTGTGACATTTCTGGATGGGATTGGGCCTTTGTGGTTATCGAGAAGCTTTTCATCCTAAGAGCATATTACGAAATATTGTTGTATTAGGAAAGATTACTATAATATATTTACTTTCCTGTATTATTCTAGATCAAATCCCACCTAAAGTGGGTCACGGCTTCTAAGCCTAGGAAATAGGAATTGTGCATGTATGTATATCTTGGTCTGTAGACCTTTGTCAATACAACGAGAATATTCAAACAAATCTCTTATTTCTTGAGATGGTATCAAAGCATCTTGGTACTTAACCTTTTGTTCAAACCCTAGCACGCCTCCATCATGACAGGTGGAGAGCAAACATCACCAAACATCGTTTCCAAACATTCAAGCACCAGCGACACAAATCTCAGCATGGATTCATCACACCCAACCGATTCCAAACATTCAAGCACCAGCAACACAAATCCCAGTATGGATTCATTACATCCATACTTTGTTCCTCATTCAGATCACCCCGGCCTCATGCTAGTTCCAATAAAATTGAACGGCACCAATTACCCATCTTGGAGCAAATCCATGATTCATGCTCTCACAGCCAAGAACAAAATTGGCTTTGTCAATGGATCCATTAAGCCTCCTTCAGAAACCGAACAGCCGATAGAATATGTTATATGGAATCGATGTAACAGTATGATTTTATCATGGTTTGCTCACTCGGTGGAGCTTGATTTGGCCAAATCAGTTGTTCATGCCACGACTGTCCATCAAGTGTGGCAAGATTTCAAAGACCAATTCTCGCAAAAGAACGCACCAACAATATACCAGATACAGAAGTCCATCGCCACTCTCTCACAAGGCACCATGACAGTCTCAGACTATTACACAAAACTAAAGATCTTTGGGATGAGTTAGAGACATATCAAACCTCGCTCACTTGTAACCAGATGCAGGCACATAATGCACAAAAAGAAGAAGATTGGCTGGTGCAATTTCTCATGGGCCTTAACGACACCTACAACGGCGTTCGTTGCCACATCCTCATGATGACGCCATTGCCTAATGTTCGTCAAGCCTACTCACTCGTAATTCAAGATGAAACACAACGACACATGACCTCGGGATCAACCGAGAATTTTTCCATCGCTGCTGCGATACAGAGCCGATCTCACAATTTCTCAAATAATTCCAAACACTGTGATCACTGTGACAAGAACGACCATACAATTGAAGAATGTCGAACCCTAAAATTTTATTGCCCATATTGTGATAAGAAAGGCCACACTGAGGATCGATGCAAATTAAAAAATGGCACATGGGTTCCCAACCATATATGAACTCAGAGCAATCGGAAAAACCAAGGACATAGAGGAAATCAACAGCAACAGAGGCAAGGGCCTCGCAATCAGCATGGATCCTTTCCTACTGCCAACGCAGCAGATGCAGCCCAAGTTGGGGCCCAGCAACAATGCACAGCCACACCAGCCCAGTTCCCTAGTTTCCACAATTGGGCACAGCAGCCAGACCCATTGTCACAACCACCAGCCTCTCCATAGAACCCTCTCCATGGGCTCTCTGCAGACCAGCTTCAACAACTAGCCCATGCCGTCTCTCTAATCAATTCGAATACTGCTTTTGGTAATAGCAATGCCTATGCTAATGCCGCAGGTCTGTCTCCTTTTCCCGTTGCCTCAATTAATTCTGTATTTACCAAACTTTGGATTTTGGATAGCGGAGCTATTAATCACATCACTTCCGACCCCACACTATTTACACAAACAAAGTCTTCACAAATCCCAATCGTCAATTTACCCACTGGGTCTTCTGCCCAAATCACTTCCACAGGGACATTACTAGATTGTAACACAGTAACACACTTTTAGAACCAAAGAGATCAAGAGAGCCAGAATCAAGACATAATATTGCTAGTGCAGCGAGTTGTACGTGTTCAATAATTAATGCAGCAAGTTTTGAAGTCTTCGAGTGGGGAAATGTTTACTACCAAATACTTTTTTTATAACAAAAAAACAAATGCTTGTGTAACGTAGTGTCCCACACGGTTTCTTTGACACGTTTACTTTTCTGTCCTTACGCGAAGATGGTATCAAAACAGATTCATCATAGAGATGCATTTATGCTAAGAGCATCCACAATGGGGGGGTGTATATGGGGAGATGTAAAGTGATGTAAATATACATCACCACCATGGGGATGTAAAATAAAATGTATATTTACATTTATTTTTACATCCCTTGCAGGCGGGACCCACCCGAGAAAAGAGAAGAAAAATGAAGAAAAGTCAGCATAAAAGGCTGGGACCCACGGCTACTGTAATTGCTGGAAAAAAAATTCACATGTTGTTTGCTCATTTGTGGTTTTCATGCTCCCCCCAATGTTTTTGGATGAAATCATATCTTCTCCGAATTTAAATATTTTTAGATATATTTGTTTGAAAAATTAAAATTAACCTAATACAAAAAAAATTAATTTTATAAAGTGAACATAAAATACAAATTTAACACAAAAACGAATTAAGACGAACAAAACAATTATACATCTTATCTTTTACATCTTTTTTCATTGGAGCAAAAAACCCTTGTGGTGGTTTCTTTTGAGCCATGGTTAGATTGAAGTTCCCCATCACCCTTTTTAGTCTATGTTCTCAATCAAATCCTGCTACCAAAACCCGCTCCTTGACGTCTCTCATGTTCTCTAAATTTGATTCTACATCGTCTTTGACGGAGGTTGCTACAAATCACCAAATTGTTCTTTGGCAAAGTTGTTGTTTTCGTTTTGTTCGCTCTTATGCGCAGGTAGATCGTTGGAAATCATATTTTCCCCAGATCTGTTACGGATGCGGTGGTGGGTGTGGCCGCAATGGCGCTTCATCAGGTGGTGGTGGTAGGGTTCGTCTAGGCTCATGAGTTGTTTTAGGGTTTTTGTTATGTTGGGTTTGTGAGCTTTGTTTAGGCTTATGGTTAATTGTGGTGATGTGGGCTAGTAGTTTTAGTGCAGCTTTTGTCCGCATTTGTTGTGTTTTTAGTATGCTAGTTTGTTGCCCTCTTGGGATTGGTATTTTAGATGTCTTGTTGATGTCTTTGATTGTACCGTTGAAGTTTATCTAATGAAGTTTCTATTTGATTAAAAATATTTTTTTTAAAAAGCCCTGAACACTACTACATTTTACTATTTGCGCGACGAAGACATATTGGTCGCACAAAGTACAATTGAGTCTCACAAATATTAGCGCGACAGAAGTTTCGTCGCGCAAAATCTGTCGCGCAAAGATCGTAAAGAATGACTTTGCGCGACAAATATATTGCATTAGTCGCGCAAAATGGAGCGACGATTAACCGTCGTTGCAACAAAATTCTCGAGACGGCGAGATTTTTCGTCACACGAGAATATATCTTCGTCGCGCATACATGGTGGGACGAGAGAATATTCGTGACACATATATTTGCGCGACGAAATATATTTGTCGTAGTTCTTTGGCGAGACGAAACATTTCGTCGCGCAAAAATAGAATAAATAGAATATCTTCGGCGCGCATACATGGTGGGACGAGAGGACATTAGTGACACATATATATATTTGCGCGACGAAAAGTATTTGTCGCATTTGCTTGGCAAGACGAAACATTTCGTCGCGCAAAAATAGAATAAATTGGTTAAAATTTATTTTTACGGTTTCGTATTTTCTAAATAGGAAATTTGCGCGACAAAGAATCTCCTCGCGCAAAAATAAATATATTTTAATTTAATTTAATTTTTTTGGTAACAAAAATAATTTTGGTTTTTTTTTTTCTAATAAAATGAAATTGCAATACAAAAATATAATGAAGAGAAATATTTTTGTTATAACAGAATATATTTAGTACAATAGAAATATTTAAAAAGTAATTAAGAAAGTTAAAATCTAATCAAAAAACCCTCCAAAATCTACATTGTCGTTTGGCAAATGCGGCTCGGAGGTCTGGACATTGTCGACAGGGGGAGAGGTGTGGTGGCCATGCTCGGGTTGGGAGGGCTCGGAGGTCGACAATGGAGGAAAAGGCGGGATTGGAATGCCGGACTGAGCGAGGGACTGTAGAAGATGTGACAAATGACACCGTGCATAATTTAACAACAGAATAAAAATATAATTTCACAAAAACAATATATACATAAATTAAATTGATATTTTAAATAAATATAAAACAAATAAAATACCTTCTTCAATATGTCCAGTTCCAAGCGTTATTCACATATAATATCTTATACACAACGAAATTAACGATGTTAATACGAATTTACAATAATACTTTTACACTAACGACCAAAAAAACTTACCCAAAACACGTAGTAGAGGCAGGAAATGAAATCCAATATCTTTGGCTGAAATTTGCAGGCTGAGAAGACGGAGAGAGAGAGGGGCAGAAGCATAGGCAAAACTGTTTTTTCAGTTTGCCCCTGCAATGGCTTAAATGAATCTGTTAAAGACGACGCCTTTGCGCGAAACATCATAGTGCGACGAATATGTGTTCGTCGCGCAAACCTTTGTTGCGCAAACTAAAAAATGTAGTAGTGGAACCATCATGCTATGCAGGAAAACTATATCAACTTTTGCTCAGCCACATAAACTAACTCTACTAGCAAATTGTATTGAACACACAGGATATTTATGTAGTATATGTCTATCAAAATGATTCTTTACTGAGCGTTATAATCCTCGACTGTTTCTAATTTAATGATAGTGTACCTTTGGTTGTTTGAGCTTGGCTTATCTGAAATTCAACCTATACATTTTGGCGAAAAGAAACTACACCATTGGTAGAGCTCCATTGATTTGAATTTTGTATCAACATTCAACAATTGTAGAGATGTAAATTTTTTTCTCCAAATAATATACAAAGGCACAAGCTTCTCCAACCAGTCTTATATATAAATGAATTCTGAGGCTCTAGTGTGCTTTATTGCCATTGAAAGTACATTTCATTTTCAACTGCTAAAAAGGGGAAGTTATTATTCTGGCAAGGAAGAACCATCAGTAGTCAGTTTTTTATGGTGGTCTTTTCCTTGCTTTTCCGGCGAACAACTCTCCTGTCCTTCTTATTTCTTGAAAAACACATCATGTTCCAATGTAGAGCCCCCTATGGATATAGAAGGGCAACTTGGCTGTCCTTTCCTGCTGGTCTCTTTGAATGTTTTATGAGGAGTGTTCTTCTGGTTAACCTGTTTCCACCCCCATCAACTCCTTAGTTAAAAATTTTGACTTTCAACGTCACATGAGCCTCTTTTTAAAGAAAAAGTTCTTCCCATGTATCTCCTTTGATTTGACTTGAGATCAACGGTGAAGCTCAAATTCTTTGGGTTTTTGGAACTCTTTGAAACTGGGCCCACTTGGCTTTTAAAACCACCACCTGGGCTGATCTCTGTCTTTTTGAAACAAAGCTCAAAACTCCTTCTCCTGATATGGGCAAATCCTACTTGGGTTGGCATGTGGAATCATGTGGAGAGCTCATGAACCAGACTCAGAGCATGTTCTACGCCAGCCCCTGGCCTTAACAAGAAGATAGCAAACAAGAAGATTATAGGTCTTCTCAATGGACTTTCCCATTTGATTTAACAGCCTTATAATAAGTCTACAAGTATAACAACCCCAAAAGAAAATAAAAAATACAATACTTTATGTCGCAAACTGCATACAAATGTTGAACGCATCTAATGTTACACTCTCCGTAACCAAAGGAATCTGTACACCAAAATCACAGAAACCAGATTTCGACAAGTTCTTCATTAGCTGAAACCACTGCTTCAAGAGCAGTTCTATCATCGCCAACTATCTCCTGTTCAACCAAAAGCACATCAATGTTCTTTGGTACTGGAATCTTCCTCAAAGCAAGAAGCTTCAAGAGAGTAGACTTGCCCATTCCATTGAGCCCAACCAACCCGTATCTCTTCCCATGTGACATCTTCACTGATGCGTTCCTTAGAAGTTCTTTTCCCCGAGCGGACACATAAATTTTTTCTACTGTTATATCCTTGATATTAGCATCACCAGCTTCACCATTAAGTACAGATGCCCGGCTTCCAATAACAACAGTGAAAGCATCATGATCATCTTTAAGGGCCTCCTTCTCAGCCTACTCAACAGCATGGGCAGCAAGAAGGTCCTTCTGAGCACGCTTTTTTTAACTCTTTGTCTTCTATAGATACATCAAGTGGCTTAAATTCTGGCCTCTTTTGCTGATTAGATACTTTCTGTTCTTGTTGATCCACTTCCAACACATCTTCATCTGAGAGAGGGAGATCAATACCATCAGTGTATTATGGACGCTTTGGAGCACCTTTTGTCTTTGCACTTGAGGAAGATCCTTTCTTGGGCTTTTTTCGGGCTTCTGGTCTTTAGTAGCAACTTTGCCGGTTGACTTAACCTTGGAGGTTGCACCAGCCTCCTCTGTCTTCTTCTTTCCCATTGCAGTAATTATCTGATTGAAAAACAAAGGAACATAATTCACCTAATGTTAAATTACAACCAATCTAGCCATCAGTATGTCAAAGGGTGAACAGATTTATATTCTTAGCATACGGAATTCGCCAAAACTCTAGAAACAAAATAATTAATGAATTAAGACCCACAATGAATCCCTAATACCCTTTAAATTCTTAGCATAAAGGCTCCAAAAGAAAAAAAAAAAAAAGTAATTAGCACAGATTGCTTACCTTCAAACAACAAGCTTCACTAGAACAGAAAGGATGAAAATCAAATTGGTTAGGTCAGTGTGGTCTTTGAGTCTCTCTACTCTCTGGAGAAGCTTCTAAATCTACTTTGCGATTGCCCTTTGGGCCGTCTTTGCTTATTTGTTGCTTTTTAATTATATATTTGGGCTTTTACCAAAACGCTCCACCCAAAAGAAAAAGAGGAGTAACTCCGGTAATTCCATCCGTGGCACCCGAATGTTGTATCATCACACCATGAACGCTTTGCCTCATTCAAAAATTCTAGAATCTTCTCTTTTCTTTTTCATTTTTGAAGTGAAAATCGGTTCTAGAATCTTCTCTACAAACTCAATCGCTTTTATAAACTCGTTATCATGAATTAATTAAAGCATATTTTTAGTCTTAATTGATTATACACCTACTATAAATTTTTAGCTTATAGTTAGCTTGTGTAAGAGCATATCATTTGCATGGTTTTTAACTAATTTTTTTTCTCAGTGATCAAATTGAAATTTCATGTAAAAATCAATGACCAAAAGAGTATTTAACCGAGCCAATTAATGGAAAACTAAAGTCATGTCTATATATTATAAAGGGTATACTAGTGAAATACCCCCTAAACTTGTACCTAATTTTCGATTTGCCCCCTATCCTTTTTTTTTAGAAAATTAAGGAACCGAACTAATTTTTTTCGCCAATGTACCCCCCAACGTCAAAATCTGACACTTTCCATCCATTCTGCCGTTAAATTGAAGGTTAATTTAGTCATTTCGTGTCTCCACTAAACTGAACCAATGCTTCACCTATTAGTTCCTTCGTTTTGGCTCTATTTTTCCCCCAAAAAATTTCCCTCCATTTTCATACCCTAAATCAGAAGGGGATCTAGGGCTTAGGAGAAAACCCAAAATATTAGGAGATGAGGAGGTCCTTACCTGGCAGAGGTCATGGAGGTCATGGGTCACAGAGGTGGAATGCCGAAGGTGAAGATGGTAGTTCATGGATGGTGCCTTCAGTCGTTTGCTATTGTGGTAAGGCTGCGAAAATCCAAACATCTTGGACTGCTGCACATCCAGGGAGGAGGTTTTACATCTGTGGGAGGGTAAGTTTATAATTGAAATTTGGTTTGCATATTTGAAATTTAGTTTGCAGATTTGAAATTTGGGTTGCTGAGTGGAAATTTGGACTGATGCACTTTTTTTCTTCTTTTTTTTTTTTTTTGTATCAATTTGTTAGGAGGAATGTGCAGAATAGATGTAGATATTGGGAATGGGGTGACCCACAAATGTGTGAGAGGTCGAAGCAAATTATACCTGGGCTGCTACGGAAAATAAACATGTTGGAAGATGCAAAAAAGTCTCGGCCAGAGAAGCTGAAAAAGAACCCTTGGTTTTGGGTGTCTTGTTTGTTGTTTGTGATAGTTTTGTGGTTGATGTATGGGAAAGGCAAAGACAACGAAGGGCTAGAGAAGCGTATGTAATCTGTCCTATAAATAAACGGGAGAGGGAAAGGCAAAGACAATGTCACCTGCCGTGTATCAATTGTGTTGCAGATGTGTAAAACTTGGACTTTTGGTCTTTTTGTTCAATGTAATGGCATGTATGAGTTGTGTTTTGACAATTTGGTTTCCAATTGGCAAAAAGGTCATATAAGCAAGCAAACAAACATAACTGTTGCAACAGTATTAAACCAAAACATATCCATTACAAAACATTCCACCACACGAATCCAAGCAACACATGTGTTCTAATTGTAATCCAACCAAAACATTTGTGTTCCACATGAATCCTAGGACCATATCAGCTACAAATTCATCAAAATAAAATGTTCCCCTTCCCATATCCATTACATAAGCAGTCCTAATGTTTTGGTGTTTCAACAAAAAACCAAAATCAGCAAATATCAGCTACACTCTCCATGGCCTTGGTCTTTTCGGTAGAGGTACATTTTCTGAGTTTGGTTGAGAAGCATGCCCAATTTGAATTCCTTGTAAGGTAGCACCAGTTTGAGCAAGCTGTCTTGTTAGTTCAGACATTTGCCCCCCTCTTCTTGCCTAATTGAATGACAAAAATCAACAAATCAGTCCAAATTTGGTTTAAACATTGAATGTAAGTATTGAAACCAAATCAGTACATATGCTATTACCCCAAGCTTTGTTCTTCTAAAAGGTCTATCTTGGATTGAAGTGTCAGCTTGATCTGGTTGTCTGACAGGAACACTTGGCATACTTGTTCCCCTTCCCCTGCCTCGAACTCTTATTGCCCTTCCCCTGCCTCTAGCTTGTTCCTTGAACAAAAAATTAAAACAAAAGTTTATAACAAATAAAGGACCAACTTGCACCTTCAACAAAGTTCATATCAACAGACATAATCACAAACTTCATACCTGTCTTCCGCCTCTTTCTCCAGTATGACCTTCAGCTCCACAAGTTGCAGAATTGTGACCTTCACCTCCACAAGATTTACAAGAAATTACAATCCCATATCTCTTCAGCTTTGTTGCATTTTTTGGTATCTCATCAGGTTCCTTTTGCCTACTTGTTCTAGGCCTTCCCGGTTGTTTGTGGTAAAGAGGTGGCTTGATGGGTGTATGGCCTGTTTTTCTCCAGTATTCTTGACTAGGCATTGGAGATATATAACTCTCATAAGCCCTATCATATGCACCTCTTTTGTAAAGTGAATGCAGAAAGTCATAAGGGCTCTTCTCTGTTTTGGCAATTGCAACCATAGAATGTGAACAAGGGATTCCACATAAGTCCCACTTTCTACAAGTGCAGGTGTGCCTCTCCAAATCCACTACATACATTCCACCATGGATGTTATTAACTTGATATTTCCCCCCACCAGCATATGATGCTATGCATTGAGCACTCTCAGTTGTTAGCTTCTCAACAATTCCAAAAATCCTAGGACCAACATCATGTTTCCAAACAGTTTCTCTAAGTCTAGCCATTCTTAGCATCAAATAACTTCGAATTCTCTCTAGTAAGGTCAGAATAGGCTTATCCCTTGCTTCAATAATAGCTGAGTTAAAAGACTCACACAAGTTGTTAAGAAGCATATCACACTTAGAATGAGTACTGAAGTGTGACATACTCCAATGATATGCTGGCCTTTCCTGAAGCCATCTGTAAGCTGCATCTGATTGAGATAACATCTTCTCCATTTCAGCTTCAAATGTGGGTATTGTAGTTGATCTAGCTGCTGCCCACAATCTTTGCTTCAATGCTAGTCCACTGTGACCAGCAATCTTGAAATTATTGTGGAGGTGTCTAACACAATGCTTGTGTTCAGCAGTGGGCATCAAATCCCTAATGGCTTGCCCCAAACCCTTTTGCTTATCTGACATGAACACCCAACCATTACCATTTTCACACCCAACATCAGCGAAGAAAATCTCCATAAACCATGTCCAAGTCTCGGTATTTTCTACTTCAACCACAGCAAATGCGATAGGGTACATCCCATTATTCGCATCAATACCAACTGCAGATAAAATCTGTCCTGGATGAGTTCCCTTCACATGACAACCATCAAAACCCACAACTGGCCTGCATCCTGCAATAAAGCCCTTCTTCAATGCTCCAAAACATATATATATTCTTTTAAATACTGGATTGTCCCCACGCAAATCAGTCTTGATTAATACAGTGCTGCCTGGATTGTTTGTCTTCAACTCTTCACAGTAATCCCACAATTTTGCGTACTGTTCTTCAATACTTCCATGTATTCTCTCTCTAGCTATGCTCTTGGCTTTGTAAAACTGGTTTGCAGTGATATCTATGCCATAATTCTTCCTCACAATCTTCATGAAATCCGTCACAGACATATTAGGATTATCTCTCAAATCCTCATCAAACCTTTGAGCAAGCCAAGAAGAAGTGGCAAACTTGGTCTTCTGCATCCTTCCACATGAATGCTTTGGTTGATATGTCTTGATCCTAGTAGTAGGCCCTTTGCCCACATAAGATGCATATAGCAGCCAATCACACTTGACATCCCTCGTTTCTTTACCTTTTTCTTTGCCCTTTTCTCCACCATTTTCTCCATTTTCTTTTCCACCATCATCTTCAGCACTTTGTACACTTTTTTTTATTATTTTTTTCTGCATTTCTTTTTCCTAAACCCTTTTTTTCAGCCTTTCCTCCACTTCCACACACCACCCTAACCCTGTTAGTGTCATTCTTCACCCATCTCAGTGGCCTAGCACTTGAAACTGCATAGAATCTTATGGCCTCCCGACATTGTACCATGTTAGCAAACTCCATGCCAATATGAAATACTGGATTAAATAAATCAGTATCCCTTTTGAATTGCTTGAACCTAGGAGCTTTTAGTCTACGACTAACCTTTTTCACACCTGAATTTTCATCAACTTCATCTTCCTCTTCTGAAACACTTAGAAGGTCCTCTGAATTGTAGTCATCACTTGGAACTTCACCAGGTTCTGTCTGTGGTTCTTCAGCAGCTTCCTCCACTACATGCGTATCAAACCACCTGTCATCTTTTGCTCCCTTTTGTCTTTCTTGTTCTTCATCTGTTTGCTCATAGTCACTATCTATGAACTATAGGCGCTCTTCGTCATCATCCTCTGCAGCATCATTTACAGCTTCTTCCTCATCATCCTCTGCATCAACATTTACAGCTTCTTCCTCATCTACCTGCTGCTCCTCATCTTCCTCTTCAGCTTCATCATCGGCATCATCAGCAATGTTCACATCATCTTGTACATGTACATGTATCAATTCTGGTTGAAGCAAATTCTGAAAGTTAAATACATCTGCAGAGGCTTCAGTATCTCTCTGTGGTTCTGGCTTTTCTGTGATGTACAAACCGTGAACCCTTGATGCAGGTATCTCACGCACAAAATCAAGCACATCCAAGTCTCCTCGAATTGCCACATAACCCAATGTTGTGGACCTATAGCGATAATCGACTCTTATGTGGTTGTATCCTAGTGATTCAGCAACATCATATAAGTCCAGCATTGATAACTGATCTGTATTACAGTTGTCTGCCCATTGGACAGTACCTCCCACATACTTTCCCCTTTTAAAATACCCCCCATGGTGAATTTCAATTGTAAACAACTCTGGATCACCTACAAACAACAAATAATTAACTCAACAACTTCAGTTTACTAAAACAAACGTACCAATCGGCACCAGCCTTTACTAACATCAGCCACACACAGACAAACCAACGCACATGCTTTACTTTGGGACCACACTTTTCTATTAAAAAAGGAATCTTACAGCAAGGCAAGAAGATGGAAAAATCCAATTCTACCGACAACCTATGGACCACAATCACTTAAACAATGAAACGAAAGGGAAAGTTGAAGACTTACTATACTTGGGAGGCTGCCCACTACTCCGTACTTCGACAGGCATCTTTCTTGGTCAATACAGGTGTGTTGCTTCAAGATTTGTATGACAACCTCACCGATTTGTCAACGTCAGCCACTATGCAGGTCGATTTCGTGAAATCCCCAATTCCCCCAAACTTTCGAACCCTACCCTCTGATCTCAGTTTGTTTGCTTTTTTTTTTTTTTTTTTTTTTTTCTGAAAGTGACCTAGCAGCCTTCGACTTTTGGATTTAGACTGGGTTGACTTGCGTGGACACGCGAAAGGACTAAAGTGCCCTCCATCTTCACGGCTGAATGGATGGAAAGTGCCAAATTCTGACGTCGAGGGGCACATTGGCGAAAAAAAAATAGATCGGTTCCTAAATTTTCTTAAAAAAAAAGAATAAGGGGCTAATTGAAAGCGAGGTACAAGTTCAGGGGGTATTTCACCAGTATAGCCTATTATAAATTTTAGATAATACAATGACTAATTTGGCTAAATTTTTTTTCAATGACTAAATTGAAATTTTGTGTAGAACTCAATAACCAAAAAGGTATTTAAACCCCAAAAAACGAGAAAAGAACAATTTTTCTCAAAAACAAAAAGAGTAACAAGTAATTGGCCTGTGCTTACCAATTTCATTTAAAGGCCCATTTTCGTAATTATTTTTCCTACTTAGTTATTAAGAAATTAAGGGAAACTTTTCAACCAAGAAAGTCAACTCTCAGCTGATCATTCGTTACTCAATCCTAATCCAATATGGAACCCACCATCCCTATATAAATATATGTGTTTGTTAGAACTATATCGACGCTATATATTACTTCTTCATAATAACCAAAGCAATTCTGAAACTGAGTTTCCAGCCTTGACTAATTTCCATGGAAGACTTCCCTGCCATCCATCACGACCAACAACGCTTTGGCTTTCGCATCCAAGACATCACCGCAAAATTAGACAACCCTAATCATGTTCATAATCATAGCCGTTCATCAGTACAGCCGGTTCAGTTTCATGTTAAGCTTGTCCATCAATCCCATTACAAATACGTCAATCATTCCTTAAACACTGAAACCACCGTCATAGAATTTGCAAAAACAAAGGCAGCAAACCGCCGATTCGACATGGACATGTTAAAGAATTACCGCAAGGCGCACTTGATTCTTTGTAGCATGCTGGAGGTAGTTGGAATCAATAGAAGGGATGTGTTTAATAGACATATGTGGAGCAGATTATAGAACAGGGACTCATAATTGGCAATAGGGTTAGCAACGTGGGTCGTAAGGTATTGCGGTTGTGCGTTCACATGAAAAAAGTGCCTCAAGCAGTGGCGGAGCCAAGATTTCACATTAGAGGGGGCCCTTAAAAAAAAAATTCAAATAATTCAAATAGGAGCTCTCAAGCGCTATCCGAGTTAATAAGTTAATAATATCATTTCATACTGATTAATAATTTATCCATTTATTATAATCATAATTGTCCTGAATTTCATATTTTAACATGGTTGAATATTAATCTCATCATCTACACTATTAAAGACTCCAAATTTAATAATTTATACTTCAACATAGATAAGAAATATAATAATGTTCATAAATCCCAATATTAAGATGCCCTACTTAGACATGTAAAATGGGGGAAAGGGGAATTCACAAAGCTTAAGTTAATCAAAAGAGGAAGATAAGGAGAAAAAACATGAATTTTTACAGTTTTTACTCCTGGAAGCCAATATATAAGTTAATCATATAAGTAAAAATATGATAAAATAAAAAATATGAGAGAGGGCCTGGGCCCACACTGGTCCTTAGGTGGCTCCGCCACTGCCTCAAGCATCGTTATGAGCCGTGTATGCAACTAATAGAAAGAATATTAATGAGCAATGGTATTAACGAGGGCATGGTCCCGGCGAGCGATTCAGCGATTGAGAAGGTTTTAAAGAGGGTTAGAGTGGGTGATGGGGACGAGGAGGAGGAGGAGGAGGATGAGGAAGGGGGGCGTCGAGAGAGAAAAAGAAGGTAAATTTGTGCAAGTGAAAGTGATAGTTGCACTGTTTGCATGGAAGAGTTTAATGGAGGATCAGAAATCGCTTGCATGCCTTGCTCACATTTGTTTCATGGAAAGTGCATAGTGACATGGCTCAAACAAAGCCACTATTGTCCTGTTTGCCGATTTGAAGTGCCTACTGATGGATGAAATATTCTTGATGTTCCTTTAAAGTTCATCATTCTAATAAGAGATCCTGTTGGATGAAAGTTGTTGTAATTGAATTACATATTATATATCTAAGAAAAAAATTTATTTTATGATTTAATTTCTTTGACTGTTCATGCATATTAATTTGTTAATTTTTTGTTTCCCTATTGGCTTGTTTATTTCTATTATTTATTTTTAATGATCTGCATTTTTCTCAATTAATCCATTATATCATTGATCAAATTGCACCGTTGCGGAATGAACTTGTAGCTCAAGTGATTAAGAGCATTTACCATTGCACCAAGGTCTTAAGTTCAACTCCCCTTTCCCTCAATATTGATTCTGAGTGCCAAGCAGGAGGGGAGAAGGAGGGCCACGACCACTATGGTAACCTCGTATTAGCATACTATACCCAATTTTATCCTTATGCTAGAAATAGGGTTTATTATAAATTTCCCTTATGGGAGATAGTACTTGATATATAATATGTCATATTTTCGTGAATAATAATTCCAAAAAATAATTGCAATCGTTTCGTTTTCTTAGTCCAACATGAAGACAACGTTGAACACGCGATTTTCAAGCAGTAACGTGTGAAGCAATACAGCACAGGATAGCTCCATCCCATTTCCGTAAAGAGGTGGCTTATTTCTGTTTCCACTCCACTGCAAGTGACTGGTCCCATCTGCCCTACAACCGGACACGTGTTTACGGTTCCATGTGCCAATTCATCAGCCAAGCAATGAAACCATGGATCTTCTGAAATAACCTTCCAATGTGGCCCACTGAAATATAACTGATTGAGGCTGCCACCCAAGTGCAGCAGGTAGAATCTAATCTCGGTTCCAGACAAGCCTAGCTCGGAAAAATCTAGTTGAGCCAATGACATTGACGTTAGCTTTTCACTTCCATGTGGTGAGTGCAGCTCCTTGGAAAAGGACAAACAAGTTCTCGGAGTCTTTCCAAACACTCTTTGTCTTCGTCAGGCTTTTCTTTTCCTTCCTTTGTTTTTTTTAATTTTAATTTTGCTTTTTCTTCCCAACCTTTTTCGAATTCATGTTTTTTTTTCTCTTTTTTTATTCAATGCCAATTTTGCCTTTATAAAGCTTCAATTTCTTGAATTCTTGCTCTATATAATTTGAGCCAATTAACATTTGGTACAAGGGCATTCATATTCTCTAAAGTCAATATCTATTTATAAACTTATTTGTTTTAAATTATTAAGGACTTGTCTATGACTGCTTTTCATAAGAAGCATTTATAAACACTTTTATTATAAGCGTTTTTCTTGGCAAAAGCCGAAATATAAATGTTTTTGAAGAAGCACCTACTAGAGAAATACTTTTATAATTTATTATCAATAGGCATTTTAAAATTTTGGTATCGAATTTCATCGTAAGTGTTTTTGGTGGTTAAAAATCACTTTTAACCATTGCAAAAGTATTCTCAAACATTCCCTTACAGCAACATGTGAGAATTCACGTTGGCCACCACAAGTTAAAGATTGAATGCCTCTAGATCAAATAACTATGACTAGAAATTATCATTCTAAAGATTGAACCACATCATTTGGATTTGGAATTATTAGAAACAGTATGAGGTGAGAAACGTAAAATAAATAAATAAAATAGCAAAACGCTAGATACAAGCATTTACATCAGCAGGTACAAGACCTTGACAGCGTGCAAGCCTCATCTAATGTTTTGTCGTGTTTTTGGTCGGTTGATTGATATTTAGCAAAAGGATATGAAACACAAGTTTAAAAGTTGGTTTTTTTCCTTGGTTATTAAAGCAAGAAGAAGCGTGTAATCAACTGCCCAACTCTCTCTCTCTCTCTCTCTCTCTCTCTCGATTTTGTAAGCATCTCCTAAATACTTGGAGAAGACTGAGCATTCCACAAAGCATCGCAACTCTAATGACACTTCGCTGCTTACTTTAGAGGTAACCCAAAACAATAAAGAAATCAGTTTTTCCATAGTTCTTCTTTTGCCATAAATCTGTGTGTTTCTTTTAGAGTTGTGCAGCAAAGCTAATGGTTGCTAATTTTGTTTAATCTTTTTTTCTCAAGTTAACTGAAGTTCAGTATTGGTAATTGAGATTAAGTTCTGTTCATATCAGTTTTTTTTTTCTCTGTGTTGGGGAAAATTGGGAAGCTTGAGATGAAAGTTACATACAACGTGTGATTTGAAAATTATTCTTTTTCATTTACAGTATTTACTCAATTCGTCTCATGCAATAAAGGGTAAAGTCAAATTGTTGCTGAATCATTGTTTTGATTGATCATTGCAGAATTCAGTTTGTGGGTATGGAAGTACTCTCATACAGTTCTGCACCATGCTGTGATGCTGTTAATTTAGTGAAAAGCTCAAGTTCACATCAATTCAGTCTCCCAGGTTTTAGAAAAAACAGAGTTTTCGGTGCTAAATTTGATGTCAGAAGGAAGTTTTTGAGCTGTTACAATTTAGATCAACCTTTCTTGAAGCAACTAAATCACCAAGGAGGTTTTAGGTCATTAAACACCAGTGAAAACTTCAAACATGTTGGTCCAATTTTATCAAATAGAAGCTCTGATGGCTATGTAATTGGAGGGGAAGAGGATGCAAGTATTTCAAAAACAGGGGAACCAGTAACTAAAGTTTTGATTCCTGGTCTACCAGATGAATCCCAAGGCGAATCGGGTGCCCAAGTAAGTAGTTGCTTTTGGGAATGGAAGCCCAAATTCAATGTGCATTATGAGAAAGCTGGATGTGAAAACTTAGGCTCCCCTCCAGTGCTGCTTCTGCCTGGTTTTGGGGTTGGTTCCTTTCACTATGAGAAGCAACTGAAGGATTTGGGGCTTGATTTTAGAGTATGGGCAATTGATTTCCTCGGGCAGGGTAGGTCATTGCCATTCGAAGACCCTGCCCCTCGTAATGAGGAAGAAGGTGTGTCGGACACGAAAGATTTGTTGTGGGGTTTTGGAGAGAAATCTGAACCATGGGCAAGCGAGCTTGTATACTCTATTGATTTATGGCAAGATCAAGTTCGTTACTTCATAGAAGAGGTACACTATAGCACTTAACTTTTTTCCTTGTTCCACTATCTGATGAAAGCACAGAGAATCATGTTTTATATGTTCATTTTGGCGGATACTGATATTCTAGCTCGGGTTACCTCTGCCTACCTCCATGACTTGATGTATCTGTTTCCTTTCTTCACTTTGCATTGTTGTTGTGCTAATTTGAGCAAAATACATGGTTCATTTGGTGTAAGATCGCGATGACTTCTACTTTGATTTCAAGTGATATGCTGCCAAAATAACACCTTGCAGTTATGGCAGATCTTATAGATTTCTAGATCCTGTTGAATTTCTTATGATGGCTCGTGTTAGCATAATAGTCTTCCTAAAAGTTAATATGTTCTTGAATCTCTGGGCAAGAAACTATCGAGTACGGCACTTAGATTCCACTGTCGCACGCTTTCATATAGTTTTAGCCATGCTGACCCTCCTTTTCCCACAATTTGTATTATCATGGATAATCAGCATTTAGGTAGAAATTTAAATCATTCATGCATTTTACTCCAGCCATTTGACTCCTTATATCATTTTCCTTCTTTTTGCGTCACAGAAATCAGCATTGTGACAAATGCTTCATGCACTGATATACTTTCTTGGTTAAAAGCTCTTATGAAATAAATAATATTCTTTCTTAGTGTATATATTCTGATTTTATCATATGAAATGATGAGTTTTGGATTTAACTCAATGCTTTATTGCAAGTGAAGAAGTTACTACAAGTAATTAGATGGCAGGTCTGCATATTGGGATAAGTTGAGAAGGGACTTAAACCGGTGTTTTACTTTGTTTTTCTGCAAGAAAATCTGATTTTGATAGAGGTTGGAGCATGGCTATGAGCAAGTTGCAATAGTTGTCTTATTGTCCATTCTTATGCTAGTTCTAGTGTTTGACAGAACTAAGCCTCTATGCAAATAATCTGCTTGGTACTGTATAATATAGTTATTGTAATTTGTTAACATCTTTCTATGTGATCTTAGGTCCCATTAGTATGTGTCTATTCACCCGGTTAGTAATATACGTAAAGTTGGATTTAGAGATTAAAGCTGTATGGAATACTGTTAAGCACTAACAAGAAAGATTGAAGTTTTATACACGATTTCTACATTATGTGTAACATGGATTGTTCTCAGGCATTGCTTATTGTTGTTGCATTTTGTTTCTTGCATGATGATTGTTATCAAGGGGCACTGTTTGCAAGGAAACAACGTGTAATTTTAGTTTATTTCTTTATGATGAGTAGCTTTCTCCGTCACATCCTTGAAACTAATGAGCAATATAAATGCAACCATCTTTCCATGCAGGTGATCGGTGAGCCTGTCTATATTGCAGGGAACTCACTAGGAGGATTTGTTGCTTTATATTTTGCTGCATGTAACCCTCATTTGGTGAAAGGTGTCACATTGTTAAATGCAACTCCTTTCTGGGGATTTCTACCTAATCCCACAAGATCTCCAAGATTATCAAAAATATTCCCGTCGGCAGGATCCTTTCCTTTACCTCCCACTGTGAGAAAGCTCACAGAAATAGTGTAAGCATTATCCTTATGGATATATTTTACGTTTCGGATTGTAATTTAGTAATGTAGTTAGGAGCTTTGGATATGGCTGCTGCAATTTCTATTTCCTTATTTACTGTTGATTGAGTTAAAACTGTTTGAGTTTGTTTCATTGCTTTTCAGTTGGCAGAAAATAAGTGATCCTAGGAGTATAGCGGAGGTACTTAAACAAGTTTATGCAGATCATTCAACAAATGTTGACAAAGTATTTTCTCGTATACTTGAGACATCAGAGCATCCAGCTGCTGCTGCATCTTTTGCCTCAATTATGTTGGCGCCTCAAGGACAACTATCATTTAGGGATGCTTTATCCAGGTAGGAAATATTAAGGGATTATATTCATGAAGACAATTTTGTATCTGCCTTCCTTTTTCTGGTCCAAGTTAATTGAGAAGCTCCAGTGCAACTTTTGTTGTAGATGTCACATGAACAATGTACCAATTTGTCTTATGTATGGAAAAGAAGACCCCTGGGTGAAACCTTTATGGGGCCTTCAGGTGAAGCAGCAGGTGCCTGAAGCTCCATATTATGAGATCAGTCCAGCTGGCCACTGTCCTCATGATGAAGTTCCTGAGGTAAGCACCCTTTCACTAATTAGCACAGAACCCGTCGAATAGTCGGTATTGCAAGAATAGTTGGCCTAACTAGTAGTTTCTTATATGTGTTCTAATTTGGATATTTATGGCTGTTCAAAATTTACGAAAAGAAATAAAAGAACTAGACTTATTTCTTGTTTCGCTCTACAGTTCAGCCATTTGATATTGATTGTTTAGTTCATCAGGATGGAAGTTAGTTGCATACATTCAACTTTTTCCAGTTCAGTCATTTGACACTGTTTGTTTTGTCGAAAAATCAATGTGAATGAATATCAGGGTTCCAAATGCTCCAGAGGAAAAAAGATTTAAATTGAGTTGACCAATGGAATGATAATTTAATTTCCTTTTTAGTCATCTCTTCTTCACTCAACGTTGAGGAAGAAAACATCACAACGGTTTTATAAGAACCGTTGTGTATTAAGTCTTGTCTTTTAACAATTTTGTAGTAGTGAACACGGAGTAAACATATTTTTTTCTTCTAACTTTTGAAGAAAGAGAAGCTGCAATCATGATATAGCTCGAGTGGGCGGCCTAATGTTTGAGTTCTTATTTTCTGTTTAAATCAAATATATGAACACGAATGGCTGTGCAGAAATAATTCCAGTTGTGTTTTTGGGTGAGACAGAAGGGTCTGTTCTTTCCTTCTGAAGTTCTTGGAAAAGCTGGAACACACAAGAAATGGAATGTACTTAGGTTCCTGTTGTATATAGCAAGTTTCTATTAGGTTTCTGATTTCCTGCGTGCTCTTTGTTATTTGAAGAATAACAATCATTGTCATACAGGTTGTGAATTACTTATTACGCGGGTGGATTAAAAACCTGGAGACTCAGGGCTTAGTAGCATTGCCTTTGCTGGATGCCCCAGAAGGTATGCAGAACAACATTGCCAGGGACTTGGAGTTTGTCAGAGACGGAGCAAAAAAGGTAGTAAACGTACGATTCTTCGCATCCAAGTTCTCGGTTTGGGATTTTATCAGTTCTTATATCATATCTCGCTTTAGGAAATTAGAGCCCAAATCATGAAAATGTACTGAAGAAGCCTTTCTTCAAAGATAATGTAGATATTGAACTGTCATATATTCTTTTGTTACATCGTCTACGTATATAATTTTGCCATGTGTTCATTCAATGGTTGCAGTCACTTTGTCTCAATGAATAATACCTAAAGCAAAGAGTTAGGCCGTTGTCACTTCCAAACTACTCATTGTAAAAGAGTGTAAAATCCCATACACCAAGTACGTGGTGTATATGTTGGACTTAATGATTTACTGAACATGAATTACTCGGTGTGATCAAATTGAAAATTTCATGTAAAATTCAGTGAATACAAACATATTTAACCCATCCACTTAATAGATCCTAACATCATATTTATAAATTGTAAACTTTGGGTAATTAATGATAATTTGACTAAATTTTTTCCTTACCAAATTGAAATTTTATATAAAACCTAACGACCAAAAAAGTATTTAACCATTTTGTAAAAGGAACAAATGGAATTCCTTTCACTATTAACTGAAAGAGAATTAAAAGTTAATTGATTTTATACACATAAATATACATGTACAACCATTTTTAATATTTTGCCTTCTTTTTTAAAAATGGCCGAGTGCATTGCGCAATAATTTAATACAAAATATTTAAAAAAAAAATTAATGGCGCAATGTCTTATTACATTAAACTATACACAAAGCTACAAAGATGTTGCATTTTTCAAAATAAAAATATTCTAAAATTTAATTTGTTATATACATCAAGTATGGCTCTTTTGTTATAAAATATATATTATTACTACTAAGACAAAATGCACTATACAATCCCTTTATAAATAGAAGTTGGACACTGGTGATTGTAACAATTATAGGCGTTGGTTTTAAGAACAAACTTTAATTATAGTTCTAATTCAAAACCGTTAATCCTTTCAAGTCTTTTGTCATTTTCTTTTTCTTCAACCCAAAAAATAGATATTTATAAATAAACCCAATCCTAGACATGTATTTATAAAAAAAACCCAAATACTATTTAAACATAGAAACACACCCAAAATCAACCCCACAATCAACAATTGTATATTTTTTGGGTGTGTTTATAAATGGGTTTTGAGTGTGTGTAATGATGGGTTTTGGGTGTGTTTATAAAGTGTTTTGGGTGTTGAGTTTTTTTATAATTTCAGCCCCCATTTTGGGTGTTTTAGTGAAACTCCCATAAAAAAAACGTTGGGATACTTTGAACCTCGTGTTTTGGAGTATAAATGTTTCAATCAGGTACAGGTACAGTTTCTAGCCAATGAGTCTTATAAAGAAAACTTGAATACTTTATGTAAACCGCGTATCCTTCTCGTATGAGTGACTCGGACCAAACACGTGAAGCTTTGCTCTAATACCATGAAGAAAGTTGAGGTTCCACCCCAAAACTAATTGGCAATGGGGGGAGTAACCCAACTCCTTATAAACCCAGGCTTGGTCCCTTAACTTTTCAATATGGGACAAATACTCTCAACAATTTATAAGGGAGAGAGAGTGACCAAGATATATTGAGTTACACTTAATGTTTTGCCTCTGATCAACCTACTTCCTTGACAGAGATCAGGTGGCAAAGTGATAGGTGAACAAGGATAGGAGGTGTATTAAATGATCCCTCTCCACTACTACAAAAATGGAAAACGACGACCAGAAAAAGACGACGGCATAACATAAAACCGTCGTTGTATTTAATTCGACGACGGTATAAAACAAAAACCGTCGTTGATAAGTGATTTACTGTTCAATAATTTTAAAAGACGACGCGTACAAATAAAAAACCGTCGTTTTTAAAAAATGATTTCTTCAGTGTTAAAATCTGACCAAAAAACAACGACAGCAGGTATGAATACACTGACGTAGAAAATAAAGACGACAGTACACCAAAAAACCTGCCGTGTTAACTCCTAACTAAACACGACCAACTGTTCTTAATCCACGTCGTATAATATAGTGGAATCAACGTCTGTATACTACGACGGTGCATTCTCTTTAAACCGCCGACTTATTATTTTGGAGTATACTACGACGGTATCTACAACACTAGTGTCGTTTTTATTTACCACGTCTTAAGTTCAAATTACCGTCGTATTTTTTCAATTTATACGTCTGCCCTCTCTTTAAACCGCCGTCTTAGGTTTATAGCTTTTTAAAATTAATTAATTTTTCTTTTATTTTGGTAATATCTTTCTTAACACAAAACAAAATTTAATTCTCAATCCTCAACAACATTTTCATCTTAAAATGCAAATCTCTTCGTGTTAAATATTTACACAATATATGAACACAAATTTGGCAAATATATGTTCAACTGTTTCTTCCTCTCATATGCAAGCTGGGCCCTCTCCTTCCTCTTGTTCTCAAGCTCCTGCACAGCCTCGATTCCTGAAAATCAAAAATCAAAATCAAAATCAAAATCAACAAAGTGTGAACCCTCACTCCTCGATTCCTGGTTACATTGTAGTCCCCTTTTCCACAGTGATCAACTTCAAAACTCCTGTGTAGCAAGGTGGAACCAGCCTTAGAACCTGTCGTGGGTTGTGCCTTTGGGGTGAAGCTGGGAGTGGGCTTGAGGTTCAGAATGAATAGACACCACCTACTCATTCTGAACCTCAAGCCCACTCCCAGCTACAGCCACCACCTGAGTCCGTCTCTGCGAGCATCAGGAACACCCATGCGGGTTCTCAAGCTGGTTTCACCCTTGCTACACAGGAGGATGTAGCAAAACCCATGCTTGGTCTTGTGAGGAATCATTCTGCAAACGGATTTGCTTTCAGAACGACAATTTCATCGAAGGGATTTTCCTGCAACCCTAATTGAAAACTGAGAGTTAAAAAACGCGTAAAAAAATCCTATTTAAACAAAATGGAGTAAATATCAACGTCAGTTCTAATATACATAGCGACGTCATATTTGACAAATCAACGTCAGTTTAGATATAACTACATCGGAAATCCAAAAGTCATTTCGCGCGTATTAAAAAGATAACTACATCGGAAATCCAAAAGTCATTGGGCGAGTATTAAAAAAGGAAACAGAACCAAAATAACCACGTCGGTTTATTAAAATAAACAGTCGTTGAATTTATACGTACAACGTCAGTTTAGAGAAACAAAGCGCCGTCATAACCACGTCGGAAATCCAAAAGTCATTTGGCGCGTATTAAAAAGAGAACGACGTCGTTTTCAGAACCGCAAAGTAACCACGTCGGTTTATTAAAACACACAGTCGTTGAAATTACAATTACAACGTCAGTTTAGAGAAAAAAAAGCGCCGTCATAACCACATCGGAATTCCAAAAGTCTTTCGGCTGTTGTGATAACCACGTCATTTATGAATTATCTACCGTCGTTATAACTAAATAATACGGCGGTTTTGTAATAACAACGTCGTTGTATTGAACTCTGGGAAAATATATAAACTTTTCGTCACCTGACCTAATATTTTACGGTTTTCACTTCCCGATAAAGTATCTTAGTTTCCCTCTCATTTCCCAAATCACCATTTTCGTTACCTGACCTAGCATCATCGTCTGAATCATCGTCTTCATCGTCCAAATCACCATTTTGGTCTTCGTCTTCGTCGGAAGGAAACATTTCTTTGCACGCCGGTGTTATTCAAGGTTTTTTCTCACTCTCTTCCCTTTTTTAACTTTTCATTTGCATGCCGTAGTTGTCTGGAAACAAGATTTTGTCAAATTGAAGAAATCTTTCACTGGTTTTGATTAAATACATAAGTAGATACTCTCACGACGCCAAGAGACGACAGTTCTGTCTTGTTTTCGACGATGGAATGGACAGACCACGACGGCCGTAATGCAAATTGCACGACGGTGGCTAAAAACCGTCATGGTGTGACAATTAATACGTCGGAAACAAGATAAAACCGTCGTCTAGTGTGAGAAGAGCACTCGTTTTTAAACCACGTCGGTTATTGTTAATAACCGACGTAGTTTATTAACATTTACGTCATGGAATATAAAACACCGTCGTCTTATTTTAATTCATGATCTAAGAGATCTTTTAATAGGACGTCACTTTTTTAGTGTTACCGTCGTTGTTTTGTATTATTACGTCGTGTATTTTTAATAACCGACGTTGTTTTTCTGGCAGATTAATCAAAAATGGTTTCGAAATCTCAAAAGAAGGAAGCTGAAGCGTCAAAGGCCACATCAATGGCACAAGGGGATGAACCCAAAACAGGTTCAGTGGAACTTGAAAAATCAACTCAAAGCAAACCCTCGAAGAGGATGAGATATTCCTCAACCTCAGAGAAAGACTCGAGCACAGCCACATTTGTTGAGGAGCCAAAATCTGGCCGCGGTATCAGCACAATGAGCCGTGTTGTGAAGAGGAAAATTGAGAAGGTTAAGCCTGTGGTTGAGTTCAATAAAGATGGCAAACCACATGGCGAGGCTGCTGTTGAGATGCAGTCTTACATTGGTGTTTTGGCACGCACCAGAGTCCCTCTTGTGGACAAGAAATGGAAACAATTACCCAAGGACGTGAAGGAGCAGATTTGGGAAGCTGTTCAAATGTCCTATGTTATTGGGGATAGTTACAAGAACTTGGTCTTGCAGTCTGCCGCCAAAAAATGGAAGGATTTCAAGTATAACATAACTAAGCATTATATCCTTCCATTCGCACATGACAAGGAGAAGTTAAAAGAAACCCCTGCGCTTTATAAGTTCATAGAGAAATCGCAATGGGATGCCTTCGTAGCTTCAAGGTTAACCCCAGATTTTGAAGCTAAGCATGCTGAGCAGAAGGAGAGGAGGGAGAAATTGGAGTACAACCATAGGTTGTCTAGAAAAGGGTATGTTGGTTTGACGGACCAATTGGTAGAAACCATGCCCGAAGGTCAAGATATCGATCGAGCTGTTCTGTGGAAGAAAGCAAGAGAAGATAAATCAGGAAACATCCCTGATCCAAAGGCTGCAGAGAAGGCAAAACTAATCGTAAGTCTCACTAACTCTGTTCTAAATTTGAAAAACAGAGTGTTTTATTTTGGTATAGACGTCGTTTATATTTACATAAGCGACGTTATAAAGTGAACACCACGACGGGCTTAATTTACGGACGTTTAAAAGTGAATAGGACGTCGGTTTTTGAATAAAGTAGACGTCTAGATATAATTAATACGACGGATTAAATTATTCTATGAACTGCATTTTGTTTTAAGTTTACTCACGCACACACTCTCCCTCTCTCTGTCTATTTCACTGAATTTTGTGGTGCACAATTTCTGGAAAAGAATGCATATTTCAATCGAGTTTTTTTCACTTCTTCATTAAAATTTACGACGGTTTTATCTTATCTAGACGTTAGAATGATTATACAACGACGGTAATTTTGTGCAGCCGTATGGAATTGTACATCTACGTCTGTTTGTTTAATAATCCGTCGTCTTACTTTGAATACTACGACGGTTTTTTTATTTATGTCTTAATCTGTTTTATTTTGAATATACGACGTATTTTTTATATACCGACGTTGTAAAGCATAAACAACGACGGTATTTATATACAGACGTTTTAAATTAATATCACGTCTGTCATTTAATAAAAAACCGTCGTTGTTTATAATTTACAACGTCGGTATATGTATCTGTCATACACCCTGCTCAGGTTCTAACAATCTCTCTTTCTCTCTTTTAGGATGATTTGCAAAAGCAAGTCTCCGAAGGCACTCTGACTATCTCCGGGAGCAATGATATCTTGACTCTGGCTTTGGGAACCCCGGAGCATGGTGGGAGAGTCAGAGGAGCTGGTGCTGGCGTTACCCCAACTCAGTTCTTCAATTTGCCGAAGCAGCAGAGAGTGAAATTTGGTGACAAATTGAAGGAAAGTGTGAGGGAGGCAGTCAGAGAAGAGACCTTGAGGATTGAGGCGAAGTCAAGGGAAACTATAATGGAAGCAGTCAGAGCAGAGAGGGAGACTTTGTTGGCATATATCCGTCAACTAGTTCCTAATTTTGATCCCAGCCAGATGCTCCAAACCCCAATTTCTCCAAGGACTCCAATTCCTCCAATTGTTTTACCCCCTCAAGATCAAAGCCCAAAAAATCCAATGTCTGATAAGGCAAGCTGCTCTGGGGCGACTAATATCAGACCCCTAGCTTTGGAATTAGAAGATCCGAAGCCTGAAGCTGATACTGCTGCAAAAGAGAAAGAGGACACGGTAAAATCTCTGCTATTTTATATTTCTGCTTTTTAAATTTTAAAAAGACGTCGCTCCTTTTAATAACCGACGTTAAAATTTAAAATAACGACGGTAAATACGTCTGTTTCTTACTAGACACGTCGTGTTTCGTTATATACCACGACGCTTTTATAAACCGTCGTCCATTTCATGATTTCATTAACTGTATTTATATTAGACGACCTTTCTATAGAATAGCGACGTTATAAATTAATACAACGTCAGTAGTAACTATAAACCGTCGTTTATATTATAGTTCACACACAAACTAACTTAAATTTCTTTATTAATTTCTTTAAACAGGATCTCTCAAAGCTAGATATGCCACCTCCTCTTTTAGCCTTATGCCAACATTTCCAGACCAATTTGTTGCCTAATGGTAACGAGGCTCTAACAATTCACATTCCCAAGGAAGTGTTTGGCATTGAGCATGATACCTTCCTCTTCACTGAGGATGTTTTGCAGTTTGGTTCAATGGTTGAGATAGGAACCACAGTGATATCAGTATACATGAGGTAATTCTCCCTAATCCCATTTTGTTTGACATTTTCCTTTCTTTTAAATTAAAATCTCATTTAATTGACTTTCATATTTAGGTTCCTATTTGACTATTTAAAAATGGCAAATATGGTAAACCTTGTTGGCCTCGTGGACCCTGGGCTAGTGAGCTCTGGAGCTGGATCAATATCAGAGCGAATAAAAAACCTGTCAAACCGCCTTAATACAGCAGATGGGAATCAATTTTTCTTGGTCCCTTATAATCCAGGGTTAGTACCATTTAAAGTATTTTCCTGAGCTTCTAATATTTTTCTTTCTAATATGAATCATTATGTGCAGGGGTCATTGGGTGATGGTAATTGTGAGACCATTAACAGAGACTGCCTATTACATGAATTCACTGCCAAAACGCATGGTTGACGACGAAATGAGAAATATAGTGAATACGTAAGTTGATTTCTTCTGATTTATGATTTTTCCTATAAAGTATTTAAATAAACGACGGTTGTTACTAATACCGACGTTATTATAAAATATAACGACGGGAAGATATTACTAACTACCACGTCGTTTTAATTTAACTACCACGTCGTTTTAATTTAAATACCACGTCGTTTTTACTCTTACCGACGTTATAACGTTACACAACGACGGTTAGGTTTTACCGCCGTTTTAAACAAAATATAACGTCTTGATTTAAAAAACTCCGTCGTTTTGACTGATTTACCACGACGGTTACTATTTGTATTTAAATTTTTTGTTTTGTCATTAACACCCTTTGTTTTCTTGTAACAGGTCAATTAAAATGTTTAACATTCATATAAACAAAAATTCACGTAAACAGCAGGCCATATGGAAAAATCTACACGGCACTCCTGAACAACCTACAAGTGTAGAGTGTGGCTACTACGTGATGCGATTCATGAGAGATATAATTCATGATCCTGACCTAAATTTCGAGAAGAAGGTAAAACGCAACATTTTAGATCTACTTCCTTTATTTTACTACGTCATATTTTATTTTAACCGTCGTTTGTATTCTTTTAACACGTCGGTTTTTGGTTTATATTGCAGTTTGACAAGAAAAAAGATAAACTTCAGTATACACAAAAGGATATTGACGAAGTTAGGCATGAATGGGCAGAATTTGTGAACAAGCAATTACCGAAGGATAATTGATGTAGATAAATATTTATGAACAATGTTTAATTTAGGTTATTTAAAAAGTACAAAAATATTTTGTTGTAATCAAGAGAACAAAAATCAACAAAATTAAATTTTGTTTTAAATTTGTTTAGTTCCAAAACACCGACGTCTGATTCTAATTGACACGTCTCATACGTGTACACAATGGTCGTCTTGCAGTAAATGGAAATATAACATCGACGGTAATTCTTAAAAACGACGTGTAATAGTCAAAACAACGACGGTATAAATTAATTTGCACTCATATACTACGTCCGTTAGTATAAACTTACCGACGTCTTAATAATATACAAAGGCGGATATTTCTAAATATCCGCCTTTATATAAATAAACAACGTCAGTTATATACAACAAAATGACGTGTAATAGACATAACAACGACGGTATATAATTAATTCATCCTGGGTAAAAGAATATGAATTCATATACTACGTCGGTTAGTATAAGCTTATCGACGTCGTAATGTTTTACAAAGGCGGATATTCTTAAGTATTCGCCTTTATATATGTAAACAACGTCTGTTATATACACTAAAATGACGTTTAATATTAATAACAACGACAGTTTATAATTAATTCACCTTTATAAATGAATTTGTATTCATATACTACGTCGGTTAGTATACCTTAACGACGTTGTAATACTATACAAAGGCGGATATTATTAAATATCCGCCTTTATATATTTAAACAACGTCCGTTACATACACTAAAATGACGTTTAATATTATAACAACGACGGTTTATAATTAATTCATCCTGTGTATATTCTTAAATATAGTTTCAACGTCGGTGTTTTATGTTTAAAGTCGTTGTAAAGGGATACAACGTCGGCTAAGTCATTTTTAATTTAATTGTTATTGACTTTTATATTTTATTTAAATCCATATTAAATTCATAACTATATCCAAAAATTATACTGAAAACTACCAAGCATTGGAATATTGTCTCTATCCTAAAGCTTTAAAAAATATAATTTTGGAAATATTTTTTAATTGTATTTAATTACTAATATTAATTTGTCTATACAAAATAAAATCCGAAAAATATACCGGCAAATTCTATGCACTGATTGAGACAATATCTTGCCCCTTAAGGCCTGAAAAATGTAATTTTAGTTTTCAATGTTCAAATGATAACAAAATTCAAACAAATTTTGAGACAAAGCATTGTACTCCTTATACTTTACATAACATAACCCTAAGGTTTATGTGATCCATTGGTGACCATAAATTCAAAATTATGAAATCCATATTTTAGCCTACTATTGTAGAAGGCAATGTTGTAAGGAATCCATAGCAATTTTCGGTTCATTTTTCTCGTACTTGTGTATTTTTTAAAAATTATTTTAAAATTTAGGGTTTAGGGTTTAGGGTTTAGGGTTTAGGGTTTAGGGTTTAGGGTTTAGGGTTTTTTGAAACGACGCCGGTTTTCTCCCGCTGTTTTTGGTCAACTAAATTAACAAAGACTAATTGAATTCGGTTGACGACGTCAGTTATAAAATAGCGACGTCTTTAGTGTTTATACGTCGTAACTTTATTATAACCGCCGTTGTAAGTAATTATTAGACGTCATTATAAGTGTTAACCGTCGTGGTTGAAAAACGCGGTACTTAAAAATTTTGACCGCGACTTAAAATTTTCAGAATTCCCTTTAACCCTCAAATAGTTCATTCTCTCTCTTCAACATAAATTTGTCTGAAAGTTTTCGTTCTCCAAGCTCTCTCTCAATATCCATGTAAGTACAACTCTAGTCCCTTTAATCCTAATTCTCTCAGCTCTGTCTCAAGCTTTTGTTCTATTCTCTCAGCTCTCTCTCAAAGCATTGGGTACGTAGATTCTCCAAGATCTCTCTCAAAGCATTTGGTACGTAGATTTTCCAAGATCTCTCATTGGGTAAGTAGATTCTCCAAGCTCTCTCTCAAAGCATTGGGTACGTAGATTCTCCAAGCTCTCTCTGAAGCAGTTGTTAAATTCTCGCAGCTCTCTCTCATATCCATGTAAGTACAACCCTAATCTCTTCTTAAATCCATAAATGTTTTCGTTGTGGTATGCTATATTAGGGTTTTGGTGTTTGCAATCTTGTAATAATTGCTCTCTGTTTGGGTTCTTTTATGTTTGTTTGGCCATGGGTTCTTGGAAAAGGAATGGGGATGGGAGATTTAAGCTGTTTTTTTTTTAACTACGACGACGGTTGAAGGATCCAACCGTCGTCCAAATGTTTATTATACGTCGGTTGTTCATTCACGTCCCGTCGTATGCGTTTTAAGCCGCAACTGGTAGCCTAAAGACGACTGTTTCTCCATTAAACGTCGTCTTTAGGCTACCAGAACACAGTTCAAATTTCTGGGTTTGGGTATCTTAATGACGACGGTGACTATAGATGCCGTCGTCGGAATGTATATTAAACGACGATTATTTTTATAAACCGTCGTCTTTTCCATGTTTTATATTTAATTTTCATTTTGTTCTCTGCTATTTGAATGAGGTAGTGTTTCATTGCTGGTCTTTCCACTTTAATATATATATATTTATATGAATTTGATAGAGTGTGAGATGGATAAGTCATGGATGCATGCGGATAGAAGATCGAAGGCATATGAGTTAGGGGTGGAAGGATTTTTGAATTTTGCGTTACAAAATCTTGGAAATACAACTGAGATTCGTTGTCCATGTGTTAAATGTGGGAATATTCGATTGTTTGGGGTTGGAATTATAAGGGAACACTTATACTTTAATGGAATTGACCAAAGCTATAAGATTTGGAGATGGCACGGAGAACCTTGGGAATGGACTACCAATGCTAGTAGAAATGTGGAAGAAGATGAGCAAAGTAGGTTTAGTTATGTTTCTGAAGAATTAGGGATGGATGATAATGATTTTGCCAATATTGGATCTGATCCTTATGAGTTTGCCAATATTGGATCTGATCCTTATGAGTTTGCCAATGTGATTGGGGATGGTGATGAACCCTTGTACCCTGGTTGCAGTAAGTACACGAAGTTGTCGGCTTTGGTGAAGTTATATAATTTGAAAGCAAAACATGGGATTGAGTGATGTTTGCTTTACAGAATTATTGATACTTCAAGGAGAATTTCTTCCAGAAGGAAATACACTACCTTCCTCTATGTACGAGGCAAAAAAAGACTTTGTCTGCTTTAGGGATGAGTTATGAGAAAATCCACGCATGTTCCAATGACTGCATTTTGTATCGGAAGGAGTATGAGAATGCAACTAATTGTCCTACTTGTGGTATCTCAAGGTGGAAGGAAACCAAGGATGGGTTTCTTGAAAGAGGGTGTGGCAGCGAAGGTGGTGTGGTATTTTCCTCCAATTCCAAGGTTTAAAAGGATGTTTCAATCACATAAGACAGCTAAGAGTTTGACTTGGCATGCTGCAAGAAAATCAGTTGACGGTTATATGTCTCATCCAGCGGATTCCCCGTCTTGGAAACTTGTTGATGAAAAAATGGCCCGACTTTGGTAATGAGCCAAGAAACTTGAGATTGGCTCTCTCATCTGATGGATTCAATCCCCACAGTTCTTTAAGTAGCAGATACAGTTGTTGGCCAGTTATGTTAGTTACATATAATCTCCCACCATGGCTATGCATGAAGCGGAAGTTCATGATGTTGACTATACTGATTTCCGGTCCTAAACAGCCCGGAAATGATTATAGACGTCTACTTAGAGCCTTTGATTGATGATTTGAAATCTCTGTGGGATGGGATTAGACGGAGTGTACGATGCCCACATAGGAGAATACTTTACACTCAGAGCTGCATTACTGTGGACAATTAATGATTTTCCCGCTTATGGAAACTTATCTGGTTGTGTTGTTAAAGGATATAAAGCTTGTCCAATATGCGGCGATGATACACCTAGTCACAGGTTGAAAAATGGCCACAAAATTTGTTACATTGGGCATAGAAAGTGGTTACCAATCAATCATCCATATAGGAGGCAACGTGCAGCTTTTAATGGGAAACCTGAATATGGCATGCCCCCTGAGCCATTAACAGGAGAAGAAGTGCTGCATATGGTTGAAGATATTAAATTACATATGGGGCTCGAAAATTGGGGGAAGTGTTGGTGAGAATGATGGTGATAGAGTTTTGTTGGAAGAAGAAATCAAAATTCTTTGATCTCGAGTATTGGAAATACCTCCCTGTGAGGCATGCCTTAGATGTTATGCACATTGAGAAGAATGTTTGCGATAGTATCATTGGTACATTGCTAGAGATCCCTGGAAAAAATAAAGATGGGATTGCTGCTCGGTTAGACTTATTGACATGGGGGTAAAAATTGATTTGCAAACCCGAGTATGGAGAAAGACGTACTCGCTTGCCTCCAGGGCCTTGGAATTTGTCAAGAGCAGAGAAGAGAGCGGTTTGCAATTCTTTTTATGGTATGAAGGTTCCTGAAGGTTATTCTTCAAATATAAAAAATCTTGTATCTTTAAAAGATTCAAGACTTCTTGGCCTTAATCTCATGATTGTCATACCTTGATGCAACAATTGCTCCCTGTGGCAATTCGTTCTGTTTTGGAGAAGCCTGCAAGGTATGCAATAACTCGATTGTGCTTCTTCTTCAATGCTTTATGTGCAAAGACGGTAGATGTTTCCAAGCTAGATAAGTTGGAAGAAGATGTAGTAGTTACTTTATGTTTGCTTGAGAAGTACTTTCCCCCTCATTCTTTGATATCATGGTTCATCTAGTAGTACATCTTGTCAGAGAAGTTCGTCTATGTGGGCCAGTATATTTTAGATGGATGTATCCGTTTGAAAGATATATGAAAGTGCTAAAGGGGTATGTTCAGAATCGTACTCGTCCCGAAGGTTTGCATTGCTGAGCGGTATATAGCTGAAGAAGCTGTAGAGTTTTGTACCGAGCATTTATCTGATGTTAGTACAGTTGGAGTGCCCTTCAAGCCAGAATATGGGAGTTTCAAAGCCATTATCAGGTTGCACAGTGGGCTTAGTTGATATGGACTTGTTGAACCAGGCACATCTATATGTCTTGGAGATACGGAGGAAGTCCTACCTTATATCGAGTACGTATGAGTTTAATTTTTCATATATATGTAGCCATGTTAAATATTATTACTCCTTATATTTATCTTATATATAAGGGACCGTAATGCGTGTTTTTTTCGGTGTCAATTGTAGGGAACATATGATCCACATCAAGACCACTTATCCGAAATTTAGAAAGAGAACAAAGTGGCTACAAGATAAGCACAATAGCACTTTCATTCAATGGCTACGTGTTAAGGTATATATGTTATTGAATGACATATTCAACTTATTATTTTAATTTTCTTTCTTTCTATATATATGTTAGATTGAATTAATATATATGTTTAATTTGTAGGTTCAAAGTGAATTTAATGGGGAAGATTATAATGGCATATCAGAAAATTTGAGATGGTTAGCAGCTGGTCCAAGCATGGTAGTGCCATCATATAGGAGCTATCTTATTAATGGTGTCAAATTTAGCACCAAGCACAGATGATGTTCGAACTGTCCAAAATAGTGGAGTTTATTTACTTGCACATACTATGCAGAGTTGCTAGTGCCAAGGATAAAAACCCTATTGTCTCCATATGGGTTTTTATGGGTTATTCAAGAATTTGGGATCTTGACTACCAAAGTTTAGAATCCCAGTCTTGAGGGTGTGATTGGATAGATAACACTTCGGGCCTTGTAGTCGACGAACTTGGATTTACCCTTGTAGATCTGAGTAAAATTGGACATAGGAATGACCAATTTGTTATGGCTTTCAAGTCAAAC
>BPUM01001153.1:0-106020 GCA_020521455.1 Prunus kanzakura | reverse complement strand
CCTTTTGAGGTGATCAACGTGTGGGGAATGTTGCTTATCGACTGAAATTGCCGGATCGGTTGAAAGTACATCCAACCTTCCATGTAAGTTTTCTTAAGCCATTCTTCGAAGATTCTGAAAATCCTTTGCGGGTCAAGCGTTGAGGGCACCTCCTGTGGTTCGGAAACAATTTGACAAGGAGGTCGAAAAGATTTTGGATCATAGAACACAAGGGCAGAGTAAGAAGAATAGGCGAACAGATTATTTGGTACAATGGAAGGGAGGCAGCGAAGCGGATGCTAGCTGGGAGAGGGATGTAACTTTGTGGCAGTTTGAGAACAGGTGCGGGAGTACTTGGGGAGGGCACCGACGAGGGCGTCGGTCTCTTCTAGTGGGGTGGTTTGTAAGACCCTTACAAGTGCCATGGCATTGCGCAAGTGCCATGGCCAAGTGTGGCAACAACTGTGCAAAAGTTTGGCAGTGGTTGTCATGGAAATGTGCAAGACTACCTTGGAAGCCTCGACAGCGCATATGGGACAAGTGCGCAGCGTACATCGGCAGCACAGCACAGCGGCATGCAGGCAGCATGTAGGCAGCATGCAGGCAGCGCGCAGGCAGCGAACGCTGGCAGCTCGTAGGCAGATCGTGGGAGCGGTTGGCTGGCGGGTTGTGCGCATAGTGCTGGCAGATCGTGCAAGCAGGTGGCTGGCAGATCGTGCAGGCAGTTGGCTGGCAGAATGTGTGACGGTTGCTGGCAGTTTCGTGTGGGCAGTTGTGAGGAGAAATTCTAGTAGATGTGCAGCGAGATAAAAGGGCATGTCTGGGTGGTTACGCATGGTGGTGGCAAAGTGGCATGCATGGAATGCATCATGTGGAGAAGGCAATGTTAATGGAAGGAGTGGGCGGTTACCTTGCACCTTTGTAGGCATACAACATGGCATGATGGCATGACATGGCCTTGACATTGACACATGGCGCCACAAGCAAAAAGGAAGCCTTAAGAATAGGAGTTCGTGGGTTTCTTTGTGGGATGGTGACATAGTGGGTTTCATGGGGAAAACTACCTATGTCATGGTGGCTGCGCGTATGGCAGACACATCACCTAAGCAGTTGGGGTTGTCAACTGTGATAGTCTATAAATAGGCCTTAGAGTAGGCATTGTAGACAGAGACTTGAGAGGTAGAGACTCTTAAGAGAACTAGCGTAGACACGAGAGAGTAAGACAGCAAAGTGCATGTGCTGATCTACTAAGTGTCCTAGGCAAAGTGTATCCTTGTCTTGTGCAAAGAAAAGGTTGGGGGTGTTGCCCTGTAAATTGTGCTGTGTCTATATTTGTGTGTGAGAGCGTGAGTGGCTGAGACTGTGCTTGGTGTACAGTGCCATTACAAGGGTTGAAATTTGGGCGTAAATTTACCCCTGTTACGCGCAAGGTAATGACGGCAGCCAAATACTCAGCCACTGTACAGTCTCCGAATTTCAAAGCTTGCAGCAACTCCTAGCCACGTCCAACCACTCAAGGACTGCTCAAAACCGTTTTGCCCACGTCCTAGACCCACTTGAGCATGATTTCAGCCAAACTGCCACGTCCAGCACAAACTGCCTGCGTGCGTTGCGCATTCTGCGCGCATGCTGCGCGCACGATGCGCACCACAGCGTAACTGCCAACCATTCCAGACTTGCGCCACACTCTGTCGACACCCTTTGCGCATCCTGCCAGCACCCTGCGCGCATCTCCTGTCGGCGTCTGTTGCACAGCCTGCCTACATGCTGCGCGCACTGCCTGTCGACAGCACCTATGTCAACCTCTCGACAGCGCCAATGCCAATGCCAATGCCAATGTCCAATGCCAACGCCAAGTCTGTCATGCTGCCATGTCTTGGCTGTCAACTCTCAGCCCAAAACACTTGTCCTTCGACGTCGTCTTGCTTCACGAGTGCACCTCCCATGCACCCTTGGCTTGCCTTGGCATGGTGCAAAACATCCAAACCATGCCATGGCCTATGCCAACTTGTAAGGGTCTTACAAACCACCCCCACCACAAGAGCCCGACGCCCTCGTCGGCTTAACTCCTTGGCGGTCTTCGTTCTTCTGAACATCACATGGTTCCGCTTGAACCACTTCACCATTGCTCTCCTCCATAGACTCGTCATCACTTGACTCGATCAAGATCACCTCCATGGGCTCTTCCATAGGCTCCTCTTCATCGTCACTTGAGATTACAATGATACCGGCCATGGACTCCACCCTTGGCTCATCTTCCTCCATTGGCTCCTCCTTAGCCTCAGAACTTTCATTCCTTTTTTCAAACATAGCATTTCTCAAAATGCTATCAATAGCCGAGCTCTCCCATGGTTCACCTTCCGACTCACTCACTTTCCGAAGGATCTGAAGCAGAAGAATCAGATTCGGCTCCATCTGTCATCAACTCGTCTGACTGCTCCACGAAGTTTCTGTGTCTTGTGGTCATGTAGGCTAACTCGAAATCAAACTCATCTAGCACATCCAAATATATGCCAAACTCGTCTCGAATGTTACCTGAACAGTACATGTGACTGTGCAACACACAAGTCCTTGCCACAAACTTCCTATCAAGCAGATAGACTCTCCAAACATCTAGACAATGTGCTAACGCCGCAAGCTGCATCTCTTCCAACCCACAATCCAAATCCCAATTCGGAACCATATTCTCAATGGCCTCTATTAGCATACCCCCATGCACTAGAGAAGCATCAATCAGAATTTCTGAGGGCTCCATGGCAAACACGTCCACGAACACCTCAATTACCTCCAACACCGGTTGCACCAATGCATCCTCATCCAAAGGATCTTCCGGTGGGACAACTCTTAGTGAATTCAACAAAACCATTGGACTCACCTGGAAGTTGCTGCACTCTTCAGCACCTCCATTCTTCACAACAACTGCATTCAAGTTTTGCTTCTTGGGACAGTCCTTCACACGGTGAGGCCCTTGGCAAAGAAAACAACCCGAGAACGTCTTCTTGTCTTTGTTTTCTTCCCCCTTGGCACCATTCTGAACAACCTTGGTCTCCTTCCCTTTGTCGACCGTTTTGTTGTCCCAATGTCTCTTCCCACCTTGCTCTTTCTTCCCACAGGAAATGACTGCTGCTCGGTAGTCCATCAATCTCTCTGCAGCGGCAATGGCGGTATTGAGGCTCTTGACATCCTGTCTCCTCAATTCCGTCTGTGCCCACGGTTGCAGATTTGTGAGGAAGTTAAACAACTTATCCTCCTCAGACATGTTAGACACATCGAGCATCAAAGAACAGAAAGCCTTCACGTAGTCCTTCACTGAACCAACTTGCTTCAAGTTCTTCAAAGCTTCCCTTGCTAACCACGCAGCATTGCATGGAAGGAATTGGCCTCTCAACTCCTTCTTCAGCACAACCCACTCTTCAATAGCAGGTCTACTCCCACTTGACACTTCTTGTGCACGAGTCCTCCACCATAACTTAGCATCACCCGCCAAGTACATGCTCGTGATAGACACCCTCTCGGCATCCGGAACCTTAGCAGCTTTGAAATACTGCTCCATATCCCATAAGAAATTCTCCAAGTCCTTGGAGCTTCGCTCGCCAACATACGCCTTTGGCTCAGGCACCTTTATCTTGGTCGTCATGGAACTCTCATGACTCGAAGTCATGCCACTCATAGCAAGCTTCATCACGCTCAATTCTGTCTCCACCTCCTTGAGCTTTCCACCAATGGCCTCTGCTAAGCCATCCATGTCACCTAAACAATCGGTGAGCTTCTTCTCCATCGAAGTTTTCAACCCTCCGAGGATCTTCTCGATCTCTGCTATCTTGGCATTGAGATCTCCCATCTGGTCGACCACACTCTCGGTCTCTTCACCAGACACGGTACCAAGGAAATTTTCAATCCTTGTTACTCTCTCCTTCAAGGAATCACTACCTCCAGCCATCCCTTCGCAACTCCAAGACTAATCCTTGCTCGAAAATTGCCACACACGGATCCCAGGGGACAATCCGCAACTCGAACTCCACTCGAACGATATCCGAACTCCACTCGAACACCACCAGAAACGCGACTAAACCTGGCTCTGATACCAACTGTAACAGGGGTGAAAAACGCCTTTAATTTTTCGGCCCTTGTTCGGCACTTAGACTCCTCCTAAGTCAGCCTTCTCTTCACCTCTAAACCTGCGAGGCTTCAGAGTACACGCAGCGGAACAAGTGACACCAACACTCTCTCAAGTAAGACTTGCCTCACGTAGGAAAACTCTCACACACGCATATACGGGAAAGTTCCCAACCTTCTATTCACGAATAGCAAAGGATTACAAGCTCTCACTCTTAGTTGGATACCACATCACTTGGTTCTCAACCACACACCTTCACAAGGTATTTATAAGCCTACACTATGTAGATGACACCCCCATCTACTTAGGAAACTTTGCCAACCTTTAGATCAGCCACCTAGCCACGTTTTTCTCTCCTAAAAACCTGTCTAGCACTCATCAGCCGCCACCTCGCAGCCCACTACCTTCATGGGCAGATTTTCCTCCTTAAAAATCTCCCCACATCTTGGAACATGCAGCCACTACCAAGTAACCGCCCACTAATGCTCCATGATCAGCCCACAATCCGAATTTCAAGCTTGCAGCAACTCCTAGCCACATCCAACCACTCAAGGACTGCTCAAAACCGTTTTGCCCACGTCCTAGACCCACTTGAGCATGATTTCAGCCAAACTGCCACGTCCAGCACAAACTGCCTGCGTGCGTTGCGCATTCTGCGCGCACGCTGCGCGCACGATGCGCACCAGCGTAACTGCCAACCATTCCAGACTTGCGCCACACTCTGTCGACACCCTTTGCGCATCCTGCCAGCACCCTGCGCGCATCTCCTGTCGGCGTCTGTTGCACAGCCTGCCTACATGCTGCGCGCACTGCCTGTCGACAGCACCTATGTCAACCTCTCGACAGCGCCAATGCCAATGCCAATGCCAATGTCCAATGCCAACGCCAAGTCTGTCATGCTGCCATGTCTTGGCTGTCAACTCTCAGCCCAAAACACTTGTCCTTCGACGTCGTCTTGCTTCACGAGTGCACCTCCCATGCACCCTTGGCTTGCCTTGGCATGGTGCAAAACATCCAAACCATGCCATGGCCTATGCCAACTTGTAAGGGTCTTACAAACCACCCCCACCACAAGAGCCCGACGCCCTCGTCGGCTTAACTCCTTGGCGGTCTTCGTTCTTCTGAACATCACATGGTTCCGCTTGAACCACTTCACCATTGCTCTCCTCCATAGACTCGTCATCACTTGACTCGATCAAGATCACCTCCATGGGCTCTTCCATAGGCTCCTCTTCATCGTCACTTGAGATTACAATGATACCGGCCATGGACTCCACCCTTGGCTCATCTTCCTCCATTGGCTCCTCCTTAGCCTCAGAACTTTCATTCCTTTTTTCAAACATAGCATTTCTCAAAATGCTATCAATAGCCGAGCTCTCCCATGGTTCACCTTCCGACTCACTTTCCGAAGGATCTGAAGCAGAAGAATCAGATTCGGCTCCATCTGTCATCAACTCGTCTGACTGCTCCACGAAGTTTCTGTGTCTTGTGGTCATGTAGGCTAACTCGAAATCAAACTCATCTAGCACATCCAAACATATGCCAAACTCGTCTCGAATGTTACCTGAACAGTACATGTGACTGTGCAACACACAAGTCCTTGCCACAAACTTCCTATCAAGCAGATAGACTCTCCAAACATCTAGACAATGTGCTAACGCCGCAAGCTGCATCTCTTCCAACCCACAATCCAAATCCCAATTCGGAACCATATTCTCAATGGCCATCTCTTCCACCAGCCACCTGTTACAGTTGGTATCAGAGCGTGCTTTAGTCGCGTTTCTAGTGGTGTTCGAGTGGAGTTCGGATATCGTTCGAGTGGAGTTCGAGTTGCGGATTGTCCCCTGGGATCCGTGTGTGGCAATTTTCGAGCAAGGATTAGTCTTGGAGTTGCGAAGGGATGGCTGGAGGTAGTGATTCCTTGAAGGAGAGAGTAACAAGGATTGAAAATTTCCTTGGTACCGTGTCTGGTGAAGAGACCGAGAGTGTGGTCGACCAGATGGGAGATCTCAATGCCAAGATAGCAGAGATCGAGAAGATCCTCGGAGGGTTGAAAACTTCGATGGAGAAGAAGCTCACCGATTGTTTAGGTGACATGGATGGCTTAGCAGAGGCCATTGGTGGAAAGCTCAAGGAGGTGGAGACAGAATTGAGCGTGATGAAGCTTGCTATGAGTGGCATGACTTCGAGTCATGAGAGTTCCATGACGACCAAGATAAAGGTGCCTGAGCCAAAGGCGTATGTTGGCGAGCGAAGCTCCAAGGACTTGGAGAATTTCTTGTGGGATATGGAGCAGTATTTCAAAGCTGCTAGGGTTCCGGATGCCGAGAGGGTGTCTATCACGAGCATGTACTTGGCGGGTGATGCTAAGTTATGGTGGAGGACTCGTGCACAAGAAGTGTCAAGTGGGAGTAGACCTGCTATTGAAGAGTGGGTTGTGCTGAAGAAGGAGTTGAGAGGCCAATTCCTTCCATGCAATGCTGCGTGGTTAGCAAGGGAAGCTTTGAAGAACTTGAAGCAAGTTGGTTCAGTGAAGGACTACGTGAAGGCTTTCTGTTCTTTGATGCTCGATGTGTCTAACATGTCTGAGGAGGATAAGTTGTTTAACTTCCTCACAAATCTGCAACCGTGGGCACAGACGGAATTGAGGAGACAGGATGTCAAGAGCCTCAATACCGCCATTGCCGCTGCAGAGAGATTGATGGACTACCGAGCAGCAGTCATTTCCTGTGGGAAGAAAGAGCAAGGTGGGAAGAGACATTGGGACAACAAAACGGTCGACAAAGGGAAGGAGACCAAGGTTGTTCAGAATGGTGCCAAGGGGGAAGAAAACAAAGACAAGAAGACGTTCTCGGGTTGTTTTCTTTGCCAAGGGCCTCACCGTGTGAAGGACTGTCCCAAGAAGCAAAACTTGAATGCAGTTGTTGTGAAGAATGGAGGTGCTGAAGAGTGCAGCAACTTCCAGGTGAGTCCAATGGTTTTGTTGAATTCACTAAGAGTTGTCCCACCGGAAGATCCTTTGGATGAGGATGCATTGGTGCAACCGGTGTTGGAGGTAATTGAGGTGTTCGTGGACGTGTTTGCCATGGAGCCCTCAGAAATTCTGATTGATGCTTCTCTAGTGCATGGGGGTATGCTAATAGAGGCCATTGAGAATATGGTTCCGAATTGGGATTTGGATTGTGGGTTGGAAGAGATGCAGCTTGCGGCGTTAGCACATTGTCTAGATGTTTGGAGAGTCTATCTGCTTGATAGGAAGTTTGTGGCAAGGACTTGTGTGTTGCACAGTCACATGTACTGTTCAGGTAACATTCGAGACGAGTTTGGCATATATTTGGATGTGCTAGATGAGTTTGATTTCGAGTTAGCCTACATGACCACAAGACACAGAAACTTCGTGGAGCAGTCAGACGAGTTGATGACAGATGGAGCCGAATCTGATTCTTCTGCTTCAGATCCTTCGGAAAGTGAGTCGGAAGGTGAACCATGGGAGAGCTCGGCTATTGATAGCATTTTGAGAAATGCTATGTTTGAAAAAAGGAATGAAAGTTCTGAGGCTAAGGAGGAGCCAATGGAGGAAGATGAGCCAAGGGTGGAGTCCATGGCCGGTATCATTGTAATCTCAAGTGACGATGAAGAGGAGCCTATGGAAGAGCCCATGGAGGTGATCTTGATCGAGTCAAGTGATGACGAGTCTATGGAGGAGAGCAATGGTGGTGTTCAAGCGGAACCATGTGATGTTCAGAAGAACGAAGACCGCCAAGGAGTTAAGCCGACGAGGGCGTCGGGCTCTTGTGGTGGGGGTGGTTTGTAAGACCCTTACAAGTTGGCATAGGCCATGGCATGGTTTGGATGTTTTGCACCATGCCAAGGCAAGCCAAGGGTGCATGGGAGGTGCACTCGTGAAGCAAGACGACGTCGAAGGACAAGTGTTTTGGGCTGAGAGTTGACAGCCAAGACATGGCAGCATGACAGACTTGGCGTTGGCATTGGACATTGGCATTGGCATTGGCATTGGCGCTGTCGAGAGGTTGACATAGGTGCTGTCGACAGGCAGTGCGCGCAGCATGTAGGCAGGCTGTGCAACAGACGCCGACAGGAGATGCGCGCAGGGTGCTGGCAGGATGCGCAAAGGGTGTCGACAGAGTGTGGCGCAAGTCTGGAATGGTTGGCAGTTACGCTGGTGCGCATCGTGCGCGCAGCGTGCGCGCAGAATGCGCAACGCACGCAGGCAGTTTGTGCTGGACGTGGCAGTTTGGCTGAAATCATGCTCAAGTGGGTCTAGGACGTGGGCAAAACGGTTTTGAGCAGTCCTTGAGTGGTTGGACGTGGCTAGGAGTTGCTGCAAGCTTGAAATTCGGATTGTGGGCTGATCATGGAGCATTAGTGGGCGGTTACTTGGTAGTGGCTGCATGTTCCAAGATGTGGGGAGATTTTTAAGGAGGAAAATCTGCCCATGAAGGTAGTGGGCTGCGAGGTGGCGGCTGATGAGTGCTAGACAGGTTTTTAGGAGAGAAAAACGTGGCTAGGTGGCTGATCTAAAGGTTGGCAAAGTTTCCTAAGTAGATGGGGGTCATCTACATAGTGTAGGCTTATAAATACCTTGTGAAGGTGTGTGGTTGAGAACCAAGTGATGTGGTATCCAACTAAGAGTGAGAGCTTGTAATCCTTTGCTATTCGTGAATAGAAGGTTGGGAACTTTCCCGTATATGCGTGTGTGAGAGTTTTCCTACGTGAGGCAAGTCTTACTTGAGAGAGTGTTGGTGTCACTTGTTCCGCTGCGTGTACTCTGAAGCCTCGCAGGTTTAGAGGTGAAGAGAAGGCTGACTTAGGAGGAGTCTAAGTGCCGAACAAGGGCCGAAAAATTAAAGGCGTTTTTCACCCCTGTTACAGTTGGTATCAGAGCGTGCTTTAGTCGCGTTTCTGGTGGTGTTCGAGTGGAGTTCGGATATCGTTCGAGTGGAGTTCGAGTTGCGGATTGTCCCCTGGGATCCGTGTGTGGCAATTTTCGAGCAAGGATTAGTCTTGGAGTTGCGAAGGGATGGCTGGAGGTAGTGATTCCTTGAAGGAGAGAGTAACAAGGATTGAAAATTTCCTTGGTACCGTGTCTGGTGAAGAGACCGAGAGTGTGGTCGACCAGATGGGAGATCTCAATGCCAAGATAGCAGAGATCGAGAAGATCCTCGGAGGGTTGAAAACTTCGATGGAGAAGAAGCTCACCGATTGTTTAGGTGACATGGATGGCTTAGCAGAGGCCATTGGTGGAAAGCTCAAGGAGGTGGAGACAGAATTGAGCGTGATGAAGCTTGCTATGAGTGGCATGACTTCGAGTCATGAGAGTTCCATGACGACCAAGATAAAGGTGCCTGAGCCAAAGGCGTATGTTGGCGAGCGAAGCTCCAAGGACTTGGAGAATTTCTTGTGGGATATGGAGCAGTATTTCAAAGCTGCTAAGGTTCCGGATGCCGAGAGGGTGTCTATCACGAGCATGTACTTGGCGGGTGATGCTAAGTTATGGTGGAGGACTCGTGCACAAGAAGTGTCAAGTGGGAGTAGACCTGCTATTGAAGAGTGGGTTGTGCTGAAGAAGGAGTTGAGAGGCCAATTCCTTCCATGCAATGCTGCGTGGTTAGCAAGGGAAGCTTTGAAGAACTTGAAGCAAGTTGGTTCAGTGAAGGACTACGTGAAGGCTTTCTGTTCTTTGATGCTCGATGTGTCTAACATGTCTGAGGAGGATAAGTTGTTTAACTTCCTCACAAATCTGCAACCGTGGGCACAGACGGAATTGAGGAGACAGGATGTCAAGAGCCTCAATACCGCCATTGCCGCTGCAGAGAGATTGATGGACTACCGAGCAGCAGTCATTTCCTGTGGGAAGAAAGAGCAAGGTGGGAAGAGACATTGGGACAACAAAACGGTCGACAAAGGGAAGGAGACCAAGGTTGTTCAGAATGGTGCCAAGGGGGAAGAAAACAAAGACAAGAAGACGTTCTCGGGTTGTTTTCTTTGCCAAGGGCCTCACCGTGTGAAGGACTGTCCCAAGAAGCAAAACTTGAATGCAGTTGTTGTGAAGAATGGAGGTGCTGAAGAGTGCAGCAACTTCCAGGTGAGTCCAATGGTTTTGTTGAATTCACTAAGAGTTGTCCCACCGGAAGATCCTTTGGATGAGGATGCATTGGTGCAACCGGTGTTGGAGGTAATTGAGGTGTTCGTGGACGTGTTTGCCATGGAGCCCTCAGAAATTCTGATTGATGCTTCTCTAGTGCATGGGGTATGCTAACAGAGGCCATTGAGAATATGGTTCCGAATTGGGATTTGGATTGTGGGTTGGAAGAGATGCAGTTTGCGGCGTTAGCACATTGTCTAGATGTTTGGAGAGTCTATCTGCTTGATAGGAAGTTTGTGGCAAGGACTTGTGTGTTGCACAGTCACATGTACTGTTCAGGTAACATTCGAGACGAGTTTGGCATATATTTGGATGTGCTAGATGAGTTTGATTTCGAGTTATCCTACATGACCACAAGACACAGAAACTTCGTGGAGCAGTCAGACGAGTTGATGACAGATGGAGCCGAATCTGATTCTTCTGCTTCAGATCCTTCGGAAAGTGAGTCGGAAGGTGAACCATGGGAGAGCTCGGCTATTGATAGCATTTTGAGAAATGCTATGTTTGAAAAAAAGGAATGAAAGTTCTGAGGCTAAGGAGGAGCCAATGGAGGAAGATGAGCCAAGGGTGGAGTCCATGGCCGGTATCATTGTAATCTCAAGTGACGATGAAGAGGAGCCTATGGAAGAGCCCATGGAGGTGATCTTGATCGAGTCAAGTGATGACGAGTCTATGGAGGAGAGCAATGGTGAAGTGGTTCAAGCGGAACCATGTGATGTTCAGAAGAACGAAGACCGCCAAGGAGTTAAGCCGACGAGGGCGTCGGGCTCTTGTGGTGGGGGTGGTTTGTAAGACCCTTACAAGTTGGCATAGGCCATGGCATGGTTTGGATGTTTTGCACCATGCCAAGGCAAGCCAAGGGTGCATGGGAGGTGCACTCGTGAAGCAAGACGACGTCGAAGGACAAGTGTTTTGGGCTGAGAGTTGACAGCCAAGACATGGCAGCATGACAGACTTGGCGTTGGCATTGGACATTGGCATTGGCATTGGCATTGGCGCTGTCGAGAGGTTGACATAGGTGCTGTCGACAGGCAGTGCGCGCAGCATGTAGGCAGGCTGTGCAACAGACGCCGACAGGAGATGCGCGCAGGGTGCTGGCAGGATGCGCAAAGGGTGTCGACAGAGTGTGGCGCAAGTCTGGAATGGTTGGCAGTTACGCTGGTGCGCATCGTGCGCGCAGCATGCGCGCAGAATGCGCAACGCACGCAGGCAGTTTGTGCTGAACGTGGCAGTTTGGCTGAAATCATGCTCAAGTGGGTCTAGGACGTGGGCAAAACGGTTTTGAGCAGTCCTTGAGTGGTTGGACGTGGCTAGGAGTTGCTGCAAGCTTGAAATTCGGATTGTGGGCTGATCATGGAGCATTAGTGGGCGGTTACTTGGTAGTGGCTGCATGTTCCAAGATGTGGGGAGATTTTTAAGGAGGAAAATCTGCCCATGAAGGTAGTGGGCTGCGAGGTGGCGGCTGATGAGTGCTAGACAGGTTTTTGGAGAGAAAAACGTGGCTAGGTGGCTGATCTAAAGGTTGGCAAAGTTTCCTAAGTAGATGGGGGTGTCATCTACATAGTGTAGGCTTATAAATACCTTCTGAAGGTGTGTGGTTGAGAACCAAGTGATGTGGTATCCAACTAAGAGTGAGAGCTTGTAATCCTTTGCTATTCGTGAATAGAAGGTTGGGAACTTTCCCGTATATGCGTGTGTGAGAGTTTTCCTACGTGAGGCAAGTCTTACTTGAGAGAGTGTTGGTGTCACTTGTTCCGCTGCGTGTACTCTGAAGCCTCGCAGGTTTAGAGGTGAAGAGAAGGCTGACTTAGGAGGAGTCTAAGTGCCGAACAAGGGCCGAAAAATTAAAGGCGTTTTTCACCCCTGTTAAAGTAACACTTCAAAGCTATGGGATATGGAGCAATACTTCAAAGCTGCTCGCATATCAGAGGAAGAGAAGGTGACAGTAACTTGTATGTTCTTGACTGGAGACGCCAACTATGGTGGCGTACGAGGGTGTCAGATGATGCAAGTGCTGGGCGACCGAAGATCGAGACGTGGACGACTTTGAATAAGGAATTGAGGATCAATTCCTTCCTAACAACACAGGATGGGTTGCTAGGGAGACTCTCAAAAAGTTGAACACACAGTACTGTTCGTGAATACGTGAAGGAGTTCAGTTCCTTATTGCTGGATATAAGGAACATGTCCGCGGAGGACAACTATTCACTTTATGTCGGGCTTACAGCTTGGGCTCAGGCAGGTTTGAGAAGGCAAGGGGTTCGTGATGTTCCCAGTGCCATTGCTGCCGCAGAAGGATTAGTGGATTTCAAGATGGGCAATACTTCTTCTGGAGAAAAGAAGAAGGGAACCAGTGGGAAGAAGGACGGGAAGAAGTCCGATGCTTCTAATGGTGAGAAGAAAGATGGAAAGAAGAAAGAAGGTAAGGGTACCAAGTATTCTAATGACGGTAAAGGAGGCAGTTCGAGTTCGGCTGGATGCTTTCTTTGCGGCGGTCCCCATCGAGTAAGAGATTGTCCAAAGAAGGAAAAGCTAAGTGCCTTGGTAGCAGATCATCGCAATGGAAGTGATGATGAGGCGGATGAGGTGATGCCTCGATTGAACCCTCTACAGTTGATCAATACGATTGTCACTGTAGACAAGCAACCTACATTTCAAGAGGGCTTGATGTACGTGGCTGTGAAGATAAATGGTATTGAGACCCATGCCATGGTAGACTCGGGGGCTACCAATAATTTCCTTGCTAAGAGAGAAGTGAAGAAATTTGGCTTGGAGCTTGCTCAGAGTTCGTGTCGAATTAAGGCAGTGAATTCTGAGGCGACGTCGGTTCTGGGGCTGCCATGGTGTCTCTTAAGGTGGGACCTTGGGAGGGCAGATGCAGTTTTGTTGCTGTTCCCTTAGACGATTTTAATGTCATCCTAGGAGCGGATTTTCTATTGAAAGCGAAAGCCGCTGTTATCCCTTATTTGAATGGGATAATGCTTGCAGATGAAGAAGCCCATGCTTTGTTCCGAGTGTGGATCTTGGAAAGGAAAAGGTGGTTGCAAAGAGGAAGTTGAGTTTGCTTTCTGCTATGCAACTTAAGTCGGGTTTGAGGAAGAATGAGGAGACTTTTCTTGCGGCATTGGTAGAGATCAAGCCAGACAAGATTGTGGAGGTCCCTGATTGCGTGGCTGAGGTGCTGGACGAGTTCGTGGACATTATGCCTTCGGAATTGCCCAAGCAACTCCCTCCCCGACGAGCCATTGATCACAAGATAGAGTTGATTCCGGGTTCGAGACCCCCTGCACAGGCTCCTTATCGAATGGCACCATCTGAGTTGGCGGAACTCAGAAAGCAGTTGAATGAGTTGCTGGATGCAGGTCTAATTCAACCGTCAAAGGCCCCATATGGTGCTCCAGTGTTGTTCCAAAGGAAGGCCGAAGGAACGCTCAGAATGTGTGTGGACTATCGCGCCCTAAACAAAGGTAACCGTGAAGAACAAATATCCTGTTCCACATGTGGCTGACTTGTTTGATAGGTTTCGAAGGCTACATACTTCACCAAACTGGATTTGCGCTCGGGTTTATTGGCAGGTGCGCATTGCGGAGGGGGATGAATCAAAACTGCTTGTGTAACTAATATGGTTCATATGAGTTTCTTGTTATGGCCGTTTGGACTTACTAATGCCCCGGCTACTTTTCTGCAATTTGATGAATGATGTCCTTTATGAGTATCTGGACTCGTTTGTTGTGGTTTATCTGGATGATATTGTCGTGTATAGTGATTCGTTGGAGAGTCATTTGGAACACCTTAGAGCAGTTTTCTCAAGACTTAGAGAGTACCAACTCTATGTCAAGAAGGAGAAATGCGAATTCTGCTGCCAAGATCAGTTCTTGGGTCATTTGGTGAGCAAAGGCAAGATACGCATGGATGGAAAGAAGGTCAAAGTCATTCTTGATTGGGCCGCACCTACTAAAGTGCCTGAGTTTGATCTTTCCTTGGGTTAGCTAACTACTACCCAAATTTATTGAAGGTTATTCCAAGAAGGTGAATGCTTTAAGGAATCAATTGTTGGAAGAGTATCTTGCGCCAAGGACTGCACAAGATAATGACGGCAGCCAACATGGGTACCAAATACCACGAGTGCACTTGCGCCAAGGACGCGAAAGGACTGCACAACTGCAATGGCAACAACACGAGTGCTCAGCCACTCTTGGCAGCCATCACGCAAGTCCCTCATCGGAGACTGTACTGTGCTTGGTGTTGTTGCCACTCTTGGCAGCCATCACGAGTGCACTTGCGCCAAGGACGCGCAAGGTAATGACGGCAGCTGGGTAAATCCCCAAGTTTCCGAACAAGCAATGTACCACTGCCGTCATTTCCTTCTCATGGGTCGAGTACCGTTGCTCACACTCCTTAAGCTTACGGCTTTCAAAAGCAACAGGGTGTCCCTCCTGACCAGCACCCCTCCGATGGCTCTATCCGAGGCATCAGTATGCACTTCGAAGGGTAACTCAAAGTCAGGTAGCCTGAGCACGGGCTCGGAAGCTACAGCTTGCTTGATATCCTCAAATGCCTCATCGCATTTTTCCGTCCAACACCATGGCCTATCCTTCCTCAACAAATCTGTCAAAGCATTCACCTTCTTGGAATAACCTTCAATAAATTTGCGGTAGTAGTTAGCTAACCCAAGAAAGATCTCAACTCAGGCACTTTAGTAGGTGCGGCCCAATCAAGAATGACTTTGACCTTCTTTCCATCCATGCGTATCTTGCCTTTGCTCACCAAATGACCCAGAACATGATCCCCTGTAACAGCTGGTATCAGAGCGCCTAGTTGCGCGTGGTTATCACTAGTTTGGTATGGCTGGTGGAAGTGATACGGTGAAGGACCGTGTTACTCGTCTCGAAGAGTTCGTTGGTACACCCTTGGTGGAAGACTCAATTGTCTTGCTGCCCAATGTGCGGAGAGTGCTTCAGAAGTTGTTGCTCTACGAAAGAGTCTAGAGGACTTCATGGCCGCAACAGAAGCTAAGTTCACCGCAATTGTGACAGACATGGAGTCCTTGGTGGATGTCTTCAAGTCCAAGATACTGTAACAGGGTGAAAAACGCCTGCGCGATGCCGAGAGGGTATTGGCCAATGCTGTCATCCTATCCACACCAGCATTGGTTTCAATCTGATACCAACTATGGCGGTGTTTTGTAAGACCCTTACAAGTTGGCATAGGCCATGGCATGGTTTGGATGTTTTGCACCATGCCAAGGCAAGCCAAGGGTGCATGGGAGGTGCACTCGTGAAGCAAGACGACGTCGAAGGACAAGTGTTTTGGGCTGAGAGTTGACAGCCAAGACATGGCAGCATGACAGACTTGGCGTTGGCATTGGACATTGGCATTGGCATTGGCATTGGCGCTGTCGAGAGGTTGACATAGGTGCTGTCGACAGGCAGTGCGCGCAGCATGTAGGCAGGCTGTGCAACAGACGCCGACAGGAGATGCGCGCAGGGTGCTGGCAGGATGCGCAAAGGGTGTCGACAGAGTGTGGCGCAAGTCTGGAATGGTTGGCAGTTACGCTGGTGCGCATCGTGCGCGCAGCGTGCGCGCAGAATGCGCAACGCACGCAGGCAGTTTGTGCTGGACGTGGCAGTTTGGCTGAAATCATGCTCAAGTGGGTCTAGGACGTGGGCAAAACGGTTTTGAGCAGTCCTTGAGTGGTTGGACGTGGCTAGGAGTTGCTGCAAGCTTGAAATTCGGATTGTGGGCTGATCATGGAGCATTAGTGGGCGGTTACTTGGTAGTGGCTGCATGTTCCAAGATGTGGGGAGATTTTTAAGGAGGAAAATCTGCCCATGAAGGTAGTGGGCTGCGAGGTGGCGGCTGATGAGTGCTAGACAGGTTTTTAGGAGAGAAAAACGTGGCTAGGTGGCTGATCTAAAGGTTGGCAAAGTTTCCTAAGTAGATGGGGGTGTCATCTACATAGTGTAGGCTTATAAATACCTTGTGAAGTGTGTGGTTGAGAACCAAGTGGTGGTATCCAACTAAGAGTGAGAGCTTGTAATCCTTTGCTATTCGTGAATAGAAGGTTGGGAACTTTCCCGTATATGCGTGGGTGAGAGTTTTCCTACATGAGGCAAGTCTTACTTGAGAGAGTGTTGGTGTCACTTGTTCCGCTGCGTGTACTCTGAAGCCTCGCAGGTTTAGAGGTGAAGAGAAGGCTGACTTAGGAGGAGTCTAAGTGCCGAACAAGGGCCGAAAAATTAAAGGCGTTTTTCACCCCTGTTACAGTTGGTATCAGAGCGTGCTTTAGTCGCGTTTCTGGTGGTGTTCGAGTGGAGTTCGGATATCGTTCGAGTGGAGTTCGAGTTGCGGATTGTCCCCTGGGATCCGTGTGTGGCAATTTTCGAGCAAGGATTAGTCTTGGAGTTGCGAAGGGATGGCTGGAGGTAGTGATTCCTTGAAGGAGAGAGTAACAAGGATTGAAAATTTCCTTGGTACCGTGTCTGGTGAAGAGACCGAGAGTGTGGTCGACCAGATGGGAGATCTCAATGCCAAGATAGCAGAGATCGAGAAGATCCTCGGAGGGTTGAAAACTTCGATGGAGAAGAAGCTCACCGATTGTTTAGGTGACATGGATGGCTTAGCAGAGGCCATTGGTGGAAAGCTCAAGGAGGTGGAGACAGAATTGAGCGTGATGAAGCTTGCTATGAGTGGCATGACTTCGAGTCATGAGAGTTCCATGACGACCAAGATAAAGGTGCCTGAGCCAAAGGCGTATGTTGGCGAGCGAAGCTCCAAGGACTTGGAGAATTTCTTGTGGGATATGGAGCAGTATTTCAAAGCTGCTAAGGTTCCGGATGCCGAGAGGGTGTCTATCACGAGCATGTACTTGGCGGGTGATGCTAAGTTATGGTGGAGGACTCGTGCACAAGAAGTGTCAAGTGGGAGTAGACCTGCTATTGAAGAGTGGGTTGTGCTGAAGAAGGAGTTGAGAGGCCAATTCCTTCCATGCAATGCTGCGTGGTTAGCAAGGGAAGCTTTGAAGAACTTGAAGCAAGTTGGTTCAGTGAAGGACTACGTGAAGGCTTTCTGTTCTTTGATGCTCGATGTGTCTAACATGTCTGAGGAGGATAAGTTGTTTAACTTCCTCACAAATCTGCAACCGTGGGCACAGACGGAATTGAGGAGACAGGATGTCAAGAGCCTCAATACCGCCATTGCCGCTGCAGAGAGATTGATGGACTACCGAGCAGCAGTCATTTCCTGTGGGAAGAAAGAGCAAGGTGGGAAGAGACATTGGGACAACAAAACGGTCGACAAAGGGAAGGAGACCAAGGTTGTTCAGAATGGTGCCAAGGGGGAAGAAAACAAAGACAAGAAGACGTTCTCGGGTTGTTTTCTTTGCCAAGGGCCTCACCGTGTGAAGGACTGTCCCAAGAAGCAAAACTTGAATGCAGTTGTTGTGAAGAATGGAGTGCTGAAGAGTGCAGCAACTTCCAGGTGAGTCCAATGGTTTTGTTGAATTCACTAAGAGTTGTCCCACCGAAGATCCTTTGGATGAGGATGCATTGGTGCAACCGGTGTTGGAGGTAATTGAGGTGTTCGTGGACGTGTTTGCCATGGAGCCCTCAGAAATTCTGATTGATGCTTCTCTAGTGCATGGGGGTATGCTAATAGAGGCCATTGAGAATATGGTTCCGAATTGGGATTTGGATTGTGGGTTGGAAGAGATGCAGCTTGCGGCGTTAGCACATTGTCTAGATGTTTGGAGAGTCTATCTGCTTGATAGGAAGTTTGTGGCAAGGACTTGTGTGTTGCACAGTCACATGTACTGTTCAGGTAACATTCGAGACGAGTTTGGCATATATTTGGATGTGCTAGATGAGTTTGATTTCGAGTTAGCCTACATGACCACAAGACACAGAAACTTCGTGGAGCAGTCAGACGAGTTGATGACAGATGGAGCCGAATCTGATTCTTCTGCTTCAGATCCTTCGGAAAGTGAGTCGGAAGGTGAACCATGGGAGAGCTCGGCTATTGATAGCATTTTGAGAAATGCTATGTTTGAAAAAAGGAATGAAAGTTCTGAGGCTAAGGAGGAGCCAATGGAGGAAGATGAGCCAAGGGTGGAGTCCATGGCCGGTATCATTGTAATCTCAAGTGACGATGAAGAGGAGCCTATGGAAGAGCCCATGGAGGTGATCTTGATCGAGTCAAGTGATGACGAGTCTATGGAGGAGAGCAATGGTGAAGTGGTTCAAGCGGAACCATGTGATGTTCAGAAGAACGAAGACCGCCAAGGAGTTAAGCCGACGAGGGCGTCGGGCTCTTGTGGTGGGGGTGGTTTGTAAGACCCTTACAAGTTGGCATAGGCCATGGCATGGTTTGGATGTTTTGCACCATGCCAAGGCAAGCCAAGGGTGCATGGGAGGTGCACTCGTGAAGCAAGACGACGTCGAAGGACAAGTGTTTTGGGCTGAGAGTTGACAGCCAAGACATGGCAGCATGACAGACTTGGCGTTGGCATTGGACATTGGCATTGGCATTGGCATTGGCGCTGTCGAGAGGTTGACATAGGTGCTGTCGACAGGCAGTGCGCGCAGCATGTAGGCAGGCTGTGCAACAGACGCCGACAGGAGATGCGCGCAGGGTGCTGGCAGGATGCGCAAAGGGTGTCGACAGAGTGTGGCGCAAGTCTGGAATGGTTGGCAGTTACGCTGGTGCGCATCGTGCGCGCAGCGTGCGCGCAGAATGCGCAACGCACGCAGGCAGTTTGTGCTGGACGTGGCAGTTTGGCTGAAATCATGCTCAAGTGGGTCTAGGACGTGGGCAAAACGGTTTTGAGCAGTCCTTGAGTGGTTGGACGTGGCTAGGAGTTGCTGCAAGCTTGAAATTCGGATTGTGGGCTGATCATGGAGCATTAGTGGGCGGTTACTTGGTAGTGGCTGCATGTTCCAAGATGTGGGGAGATTTTTAAGGAGGAAAATCTGCCCATGAAGGTAGTGGGCTGCGAGGTGGCGGCTGATGAGTGCTAACAGGTTTTTAGGAGAGAAAAACGTGGCTAGGTGGCTGATCTAAAGGTTGGCAAAGTTTCCTAAGTAGATGGGGGTGTCATCTACATAGTGTAGGCTTATAAATACCTTGTGAAGGTGTGTGGTTGAGAACCAAGTGTGTGGTATCCAACTAAGAGTGAGAGCTTGTAATCCTTTGCTATTCGTGAATAGAAGGTTGGGAACTTTCCCGTATATGCGTGGGTGAGAGTTTTCCTACATGAGGCAAGTCTTACTTGAGAGAGTGTTGGTGTCACTTGTTCCGCTGCGTGTACTCTGAAGCCTCGCAGGTTTAGAGGTGAAGAGAAGGCTGACTTAGGAGGAGTCTAAGTGCCGAACAAGGGCCGAAAAATTAAAGGCGTTTTTCACCCCTGTTGCATGGGAGGTGCACTCGTCTGTTGCACGCTCCTTGAGCTTTCCTCTCCTCTTGACCATGCGAGACCTTCTTCAAAAGTGAAACATCTTCCTCCACTTGAGAAACATGCATGTTCAAGTTTGCAGCAACTATGTCAAGACATGGCAGCATGACAGACTTGGCGTTGGCATTGGACATTGGCATTGGCATTGGCATTGGCGCTGTCGAGAGGTTGACATAGGTGCTGTCGACAGGCAGTGCGCGCAGCATGTAGGCAGGCTGTGCAACAGACGCCGACAGGAGATGCGCGCAGGGTGCTGGCAGGATGCGCAAAGGGTGTCGACAGAGTGTGGCGCAAGTCTGGAATGGTTGGCAGTTACGCTGGTGCGCATCGTGCGCGCAGCATGCGCGCAGAATGCGCAACGCACGCAGGCAGTTTGTGCTGGACGTGGCAGTTTGGCTGAAATCATGCTCAAGTGGGTCTAGGACGTGGGCAAAACGGTTTTGAGCAGTCCTTGAGTGGTTGGACGTGGCTAGGAGTTGCTGCAAGCTTGAAATTCGGATTGTGGGCTGATCATGGAGCATTAGTGGGCGGTTACTTGGTAGTGGCTGCATGTTCCAAGATGTGGGGAGATTTTTAAGGAGGAAAATCTGCCCATGAAGGTAGTGGGCTGCGAGGTGGCGGCTGATGAGTGCTAGACAGGTTTTTAGGAGAGAAAAACGTGGCTAGGTGGCTGATCAAAAGGTTGGCAAAGTTTCCTAAGTAGATGGGGGTGTCATCTACATAGTGTAGGCTTATACGCTGCGCACTTGTCATCCCTGGAACATGGGGTGAAGGGGTCCTTTATGAGTATTTGGCTGCCGTCATTTCCTTCTCATGGGTCGAGTACCGTTGCTCTTGAGTGGTTGGTAAATGACGGCAGTGGTACATTGCTTGTTCGCTGCGGGTAAATTTACCCAGCTGTCTTACTCTCTCGTATGGTATCAGTCCTTCATGGTGAGAGCATGATATCAGAGCGTAAACTTACCCCTGTAACAGCTGGGTAAATTTTCGCCCAAATTTCAACACCTTGTAACAGCTGGTATCAGAGCGCCTAGTTGCGCGTGGTTGTCACTAGTTTGGTATGGCTGGTGGAAGTGATACGGTGAAGGACCGTGTTACTCGTCTCGAAGAGTTCGTTGGTACACCCTTGGTGGAAGACTCAATATGTCTTGCTGCCCAATGTGCGGAGAGTGCTTCAGAAGTTGTTGCTCTACGAAAGAGTCTAGAGGACTTCATGGCCGCAACAGAAGCTAAGTTCACCGCAATTGTGACAGACATGGAGTCCTTGGTGGATGTCTTCAAGTCCAACATCCGGGCTGTGGAGGAAGATGTCTCACTTTTGAAGAAGGTCTCGCATGGTCAAGAGGAGAGGAGTCCTTTGTCCAAAGTGAAGGTGCCGGATCCGAAGCAATTCAGTGGGAACCGAAATGCTAAAGATCTAGAGAACTTCCTATGGGATATGGAGCAATACTTCAAAGCTGCTCGCATATCAGAGGAAGAGAAGGTGACAGTAACTTGTATGTTCTTGACTGGAGACGCCAAACTATGGTGGCGTACGAGGGTGTCAGATGATGCAAGTGCTGGGCGACCGAAGATCGAGACGTGGACGACTTTGAATAAGGAATTGAGGATCAATTCCTTCCTAACAACACAGGATGGGTTGCTAGGGAGACTCTCAAAAAGTTGAAACACACAGGTACTGTTCGTGAATACGTGAAGGAGTTCAGTTCCTTATTGCTGGATATAAGGAACATGTCCGAGGAGGACAAACTATTCAACTTTATGTCGGGCTTACAAGCTTGGGCTCAGGCAGAGTTGAGAAGGCAAGGGGTTCGTGATGTTCCCAGTGCCATTGCTGCCGCAGAAGGATTAGTGGATTTCAAGATGGGCAATACTTCTTCTGGAGAAAAGAAGAAGGGAACCAGTGGGAAGAAGGACGGGAAGAAGTCCGATGCTTCTAATGGTGAGAAGAAAGATGGGAAGAAGAAAGAAGGTAAGGGTACCAAGTATTCTAATGACGGTAAAGGAAGCAGTTCGAGTTCGGCTGGATGCTTTCTTTGCGGCGGTCCCCATCGAGTAAGAGATTGTCCAAAGAAGGAAAAGCTAAGTGCCTTGGTAGCAGATCATCGCAATGGAAGTGATGACGAGGCGGATGAGGTGATGCCTCGATTGAACCCTCTACAGTTGATCAATACGATTGTCACTGTAGACAAGCAACCTACATTTCAAGAAGGCTTGATGTACGTGGCTGTGAAGATAAATGGTATTGAGACCCATGCCATGGTAGACTCGGGGGCTACCAATAATTTCCTTGCTAAGAGAGAAGTGAAGAAATTTGGCTTGGAGCTTGCTCAGAGTTCGTGTCGAATTAAGGCAGTGAATTCTGAGGCGACGTCGGTTCTGGGGGCTGCCATGGTGTCTCTTAAGGTGGGACCTTGGGAGGGCAGATGCAGTTTTGTTGCTGTTCCCTTAGACGATTTTAATGTCATCCTAGGAGCGGATTTCCTATTGAAAGCGAAAGCCGCTGTTATCCCTTATTTGAATGGGATAATGCTTGCAGATGAAAGAAGCCCATGCTTTGTTCCGAGTGTGGATCTTGGAAAGGAAAAGGTGGTTGCAAAGAGGAAGTTGAGTTTGCTTTCTGCTATGCAACTTAAGTCGGGTTTGAGGAAGAATGAGGAGACTTTTCTTGCGGCATTGGTAGAGATCAAGCCAGACAAGATTGTGGAGGTCCCTGATTGCGTGGCTGAGGTGCTGGACGAGTTCGTGGACATTATGCCTTCGGAATTGCCCAAGCAACTCCCTCCCCGACGAGCCATTGATCACAAGATAGAGTTGATTCCGGGTTCGAGACCCCCTGCACAGGCTCCTTATCGAATGGCACCATCTGAGTTGGCGGAACTCAGAAAGCAGTTGAATGAGTTGCTGGATGCAGGTCTAATTCAACCGTCAAAGCCCCATATGGTGCTCCAGTGTTGTTCCAAAGGAAGGCCGAAGGAACGCTCAGAATGTGTGTGGACTATCGCGCCCTAAACAAGGTAACTGTGAAGAACAAATATCCTGTTCCACATGTGGCTGACTTGTTTGATAGGTTGTCGAAGGCTACATACTTCACCAAACTGGATTTGCGCTCGGGTTATTGGCAGGTGCGCATTGCGGAGGGGGATGAATCAAAGACTGCTTGTGTAACTAGATATGGTTCATATGAGTTTCTTGTTATGCCGTTTGGGCTTACTAATGCCCCGGCTACTTTCTGCAATTTGATGAATGATGTCCTTTATGAGTATTTGGACTCGTTTGTTGTGGTTTATCTGGATGATATTGTCGTGTATAGTGATTCGTTGGAGAGTCATTTGGAACACCTTAGAGCAGTTTTCTCAAGACTTAGAGAATACCAACTCTATGTCAAGAAGGAGAAATGCGAATTCTGCTGCCAGGAGATCATGTTCTTGGGTCATTTGGTGAGCAAAGGCAAGATACGCATGGATGGAAAGAAGGTCAAAGTCATTCTTGATTGGGCCGCACTACTAAAGTGCCTGAGTTGAGATCTTTCCTTGGGTTAGCTAACTACTACCGCAAATTTATTGAAGGTTATTCCAAGAAGGTGAATGCTTTGACAGATTTGTTGAGGAAGGATAGGCCATGGTGTTGGACGGAAAAATGCGATGAGGCATTTGAGGATATCAAGCAAGCTGTAGCTTCCGAGCCCGTGCTCAGGCTACCTGACTTTGAGTTGCCCTTCGAAGTGCATACTGATGCCTCGGATAGAGCCATCGGAGGGGTGCTGGTCCAGGAGGGACACCCTGTTGCTTTTGAAAGCCGTAAGCTTAAGGAGTGTGAGCAACGGTACTCGACCCATGAGAAGGAAATGACGGCAGTGGTACATTGCTTGGAGGTTTGGAGGCACTACTTGTTGGGTACTCAGTTCACGGTGGTGACAGATAATGTGGCGAACACATACTTCAAGACCCAAAAGAAGTTAACTCCGAAGCAAGCGCGTTGGCAAGAGTTTTTGTCAGAATTTGATTTTGCTTGGGTGCATAGGCCGGGGAAGCAGAATCAAGTGGCGGATGCGTTGAGTCGCAAGGAAGTCCAAGAATTCGTGGCTGCACTTACATTGGTGCAATCGGATTTCTTAGACCGGATTCGAGATCAGTCTAAGAAGGACTTAGCCTACATCAAACTCCAACAGCAAGTCAAGGAGGGACTTGTGAGAAGATATTGGTTGGAGGATGATTTACTCTATGCCAAAGGAGGTAGAGTGTATGTTCCTAGTGGGGGTGGCCTACGAAAGGAATTGTTGCGGGAAATGCATGATCCGCAATGGGCGGGACATCCTGGTGTGGATAGGATGACAGCATTGGTTTCAAGGTCCTACTACTGGCCAAAGTTGGAGGACGACATTGAAGCTTACGTGAAGACTTGCTTGGTGTGTCAACAAGACAAGTTTGAACGAAAGAAAGAGGCGGGACTGCTACAACCACTTCCTATACCGGACAGACCATGGCAATCGGTGTCGATGGATTTCATCACCAACCTACCAAAAGCGGAAGGTATGCGGTCTATCCTAGTTGTGGTTGATAGGTTTTCAAAGTATGCGGTTTTCATAGCTACACCGCATGCTTCTCCTGCGGATGTAACAGCAGGGTTGTTTTTCAAACATGTGGTGAAGTACTTTGGATTGCCGGAGGATATCATTAGTGATCGAGATGCTAGGTTCACAGGCAGGTTTTGGACAAGTTTGTTTAACATGATGGGGTCTGAGTTGAAGTTTTCCACTGCTAATCATCCTCAAACTGATGGCCAAACGGAGAGAATGAATCAGTTGTTGGAAGAGTATCTTAGACATTATGTGACAGCTAGTCAAAAGAATTGGGTAGGGCTGTTGGATGCCGCTCAGTTTTGCTATAACCTACATCGGTCCTCGGCGACAGGCATGAGTCCTTTTGAGTTGGCAATGGGTCAACAGCCTCGAACACCTCAGGAAGTTGCGGTGCAACGGACTGGAGGGAAGTGCCCTGCAGCGTACAGATTCGCTCGTTCCAAACAAGAGTTGTTGGAAGAAGCTCGCGACAGTTTGTCAAAGGCTAGGAGAAGGATGAAGAAGTATGCTGACAAAGGGAGGAGGGCATTGGAATTCAACGTTGGGGATAAGGTATTGCTTAAGCTTACTCCTCAAATGTGGAAAAAGATAAGTAGCAAGGTAGTCCATAGGGGACTCATTCCGAAGTATGATGGACCTTTTGAGGTGATCAAACGTGTGGGGAATGTTGCTTATCGACTGAAATTGCCGGATCGGTTGAAAGTACATCCAACCTTCCATGTAAGTTTTCTTAAGCCATTCTTCGAAGATTCTGAAAATCCTTTGCGAGGTCAAGCGTTGAGGGCACCTCCTGTGGTTCGGAAACAATTTGACAAGGAGGTCGAAAAGATTTTGGATCATAGAACACAAGGGCAGAGTAAGAAGAATAGGCGAACAGATTATTTGGTACAATGGAAGGGAGGCAGCGAAGCGGATGCTAGCTGGGAGAGGGATGTAACTTTGTGGCAGTTTGAGAAACAGGTGCGGGAGTACTTGGGGAGGGCACCGACGAGGGCGTCGGTCTCTTCTAGTGGGGGTGGTTTGTAAGACCCTTACAAGTGCCATGGCATTGCGCAAGTGCCATGGCCAAGTGTGGCAACAACTGTGCAAAAGGTTTGGCAGTGGTTGTCATGGAAATGTGCAAGACTACCTTGGAAGCCTCGACAGCGCATATGGGACAAGTGCGCAGCGTACATCGGCAGCACAGCACAGCGGCATGCAGGCAGCATGTAGGCAGCATGCAGGCAGCGCGCAGGCAGCGAACGCTGGCAGCTCGTAGGCAGATCGTGGGAGCGGTTGGCTGGCGGGTTGTGCGCATAGTGCTGGCAGATCGTGCAAGCAGGTGGCTGGCAGATCGTGCAGGCAGTTGGCTGGCAGAATGTGTGACGGTTGCTGGCAGTTTCGTGTGGGCAGTTGTGAGGAGAAATTCTAGTAGATGTGCAGCGAGATAAAAGGGCATGTCTGGGTGGTTACGCATGGTGGTGGCAAAGTGGCATGCATGGAATGCATCATGTGGAGAAGGCAATGTTAATGGAAGGAGTGGGCGGTTACCTTGCACCTTTGTAGGCGATACAACATGGCATGATGGCATGACATGGCCTTGACATTGACACATGGCGCCACAAGCAAAAAGGAAGCCTTAAGAATAGGAGTTCGTGGGTTTCTTTGTGGGATGGTGGACATAGTGGGTTTCATGGGGAAAACTACCTATGTCATGGTGGCTGCGCGTATGGCAGACACATCACCTAAGCAGTTGGGTTGTCAACTGTGATAGTCTATAAATAGGCCTTAGAGTAGGCATTGTAGACAGAGACTTGGAGAGGGTAGAGACTCTTAAGAGAAACTAGCGTAGACACGAGAGAGTAAGACAGCAAAGTGCATGTGCCTGATCTACTAAGTGTCCTAGGCAAAGTGTATCCTTGTCTGTGCAAAGAAAAGGTTGGGGGTGTTGCCCTGTAAATTGTGCTGTGTCTATATTTGTGTGTGAGAGCCGTGAGTGGCTGAGACTGTGCTTGGTGTACAGTGCCATTACAAGGGTTGAAATTTGGGCGTAAATTTACACCTGTAACAGCTGGTATCAGAGCGCCTAGTTGCGCGTGGTTATCACTAGTTTGGTATGGCTGGTGGAAGTGGATACGGTGAAGGACCGTGTTACTCGTCTCGAAGAGTTCGTTGGTACACCCTTGGTGGAAGACTCAATATGTCTTGCTGCCCAATGTGCGGAGAGTGCTTCAGAAGTTGTTGCTCTACGAAAGAGTCTAGAGGACTTCATGGCCGCAACAGAAGCTAAGTTCACCGCAAATTGGTGACAGACATGGAGTCCTTGGTGGATGTCTTCAAGTCCAACATCCGGCTGTGGAGGAAGATTGTCTCACTTTTGAAGAAGGTCTCTCGCATGGTCAAGAGGAGAGGACGTCCTTTGTCCAAAGTGAAGGTGCCGGATCCGAAGCAATTCAGTGGGAACCGAAATGCTAAAGATCTAGAGAACTTCCTATGGGATATGGAGCAATACTTCAAAGCTGCTCGCATATCAGAGGAAGAGAACGGTGACAGTAACTTGTATGTTCTTGACTGGAGACGCCAAAACTATGGGTGGCGTACGAGGGGTGTCAGATGATGCAAGTGCTGGGCGACCGAAGATCGAGACGTGGACGACTTTGAATAAGGAATTGAGGGATCAATTCCTTCCTAACAACACAGGATGGGTTGCTAGGGAGACTCTCAAAAAGTTGAAAACACACAGGTACTGTTCGTGAATACGTGAAGGAGTTCAGTTCCTTATTGCTGGATATAAGGAACATGTCCGAGGAGGACAAACTATTCAACTTTATGTCGGGCTTACAAGCTTGGGCTCAGGCAGAGTTGAGAAGGCAAGGGGTTCGTGATGTTCCCAGTGCCATTGCTGCCGCAGAAGGATTAGTGGATTTCAAGATGGGCAATACTTCTTCTGGAGAAAAGAAGAAGGGAAACCAGTGGAATGAAGGACGGGAAGAAGTCCGATGCTTCTAATGGTGAGAAGAAAGATGGGAAGAAGAAAGAAGGTAAGGGTACCAAGTATTCTAATGACGGTAAAGGAAGCAGTTCGAGTTCGGCTGGATGCTTTCTTTGCGGCGGTCCCCATCGAGTAAGAGATTGTCCAAAGAAGGAAAAGCTAAGTGCCTTGGTAGCAGATCATCGCAATGGAAGTGATGACGAGGCGGATGAGGTGATGCCTCGATTGAACCCTCTACAGTTGATCAATACGATTGTCACTGTAGACAAGCAACCTACATTTCAAGAAGGCTTGATGTACGTGGCTGTGAAGATAAATGGTATTGAGACCCATGCCATGGTAGACTCGGGGGCTACAATAATTCCTTGCTAAGAGAGAAGTGAGAAGAAATTTGGCTTGGAGCTTGCTCAGAGTTCGTTGTCGAATTAAGGCAAGTGAATTCCTGAGGCGACGTCGGTTCTGGGGGCTGCCATGGTGTCTCTTAAGGTGGGACCTTGGGAGGGCAGATGCAGGTTTTGTTGCTGTTCCCTTAGACGATTTTAATGTCATCCTAGGAGCGGATTTCCTATTGAAAGCGAAAGCCGCTGTTATCCCTTATTTGAATGGGATAATGCTTGCAGATGAAAGAAGCCCATGCTTTGTTCCGAGTGTGGATCTTGGAAAGGAAAAGGTGGTTGCAAAGAGGAAGTTGAGTTTGCTTTCTGCTATGCAACTTAAGTCGGGTTTGAGGAAGAATGAGGAGACTTTTCTTGCGGCATTGGTAGAGATCAAGCCAGACAAGATTGTGGATGGTCCCTGATTGCGTGGCTGAGGTGCTGGACGAGTTCGTGGACATTATGCCTTCGGAATTGCCCAAGCAACTCCCTCCCCGACGAGCCATTGATCACAAGATAGAGTTGATTCCGGGTTCGAGACCCCTGCACAGGCTCCTTATCGAATGGCACCATCTGAGTTGGCGGAACTCAGAAAGCAGTTGAATGAGTTGCTGGATGCAGGTCTAATTCAACCGTCAAAAGCCCCATATGGTGCTCCAGTGTTGTTCCAAAGGAAGGCCGAAGGAACGCTCAGAATGTGTGTGGACTATCGCGCCCTAAACAAGGTAACTGTGAAGAACAAATATCCTGTTCCACATGTGGCTGACTTGTTTGATAGGTTGTCGAAGGCTACATACTTCACCAAACTGGATTTGCGCTCGGGTTATTGGCAGGTGCGCATTGCGGAGGGGGATGAATCAAAGACTGCTTGTGTAACTAGATATGGTTCATATGAGTTTCTTGTTATGCCGTTGGGCTTACTAATGCCCCGGCTACTTTCTGCAATTTGATGAATGATGTCCTTTATGAGTATTTGGACTCGTTTGTTGTGGTTTATCTGGATGATATTGTCGTGTATAGTGATTCGTTGGAGAGTCATTTGGAACACCTTAGAGCAGTTTTCTCAAGACTTAGAGAATACCAACTCTATGTCAAGAAGGAGAAATGCGAATTCTGCTGCCAGGAGATCATGTTCTTGGGTCATTTGGTGAGCAAAGGCAAGATACGCATGGATGGAAAGAAGGTCAAAGTCATTCTTGATTGGGCCGCACCTACTAAAGTGCCTGAGTTGAGATCTTTCCTTGGGTTAGCTAACTACTACCGCAAATTTATTGAAGGTTATTCCAAGAAGGTGAATGCTTTGACAGATTTGTTGAGGAAGGATAGGCCATGGTGTTGGACGGAAAAAATGCGATGAGGCATTTGAGGATATCAAGCAAGCTGTAGCTTCCGAGCCCGTGCTCAGGCTACCTGACTTTGAGTTACCCTTCGAAGTGCATACTGATGCCTCGGATAGAGCCATCGGAGGGGTGCTGGTCCAGGAGGGACACCCTGTTGCTTTTGAAAGCCGTATAGCTTAAGGAGTGTGAGCAACGGTACTCGACCCATGAGAAGGAAATGACGGCAGTGGTACATTGCTTGGAGGTTTGGAGGCACTACTTGTTGGGTACTCAGTTCACGGTGGTGACAGATAATGTGGCGAACACATACTTCAAGACCCAAAAGAAGTTAACTCCGAAGCAAGCGCGTTGGCAAGAGTTTTTGTCAGAATTTGATTTTGCTTGGGTGCATAGGCCGGGGAAGCAGAATCAAGTGGCGGATGCGTTGAGTCGCAAGGAAGTCCAAGAATTCGTGGCTGCACTTACATTGGTGCAATCGGATTTCTTAGACCGGATTCGAGATCAGTCTAAGAAGGACTTAGCCTACATCAAACTCCAACAGCAAGTCAAGGAGGGACTTGTGAGAAGATATTGGTTGGAGGATGATTTACTCTATGCCAAAGGAGGTAGAGTGTATGTTCCTAGTGGGGTGGCCTACGAAAGGAATTGTTGCGGGAAATGCATGATCCGCAATGGGCGGGACATCCTGGTGTGGATAGGATGACAGCATTGGTTTCAAGGTCCTACTACTGGCCAAAGTTGGAGGACGGACATTGAAGCTTACGTGAAGACTTGCTTGGTGTGTCAACAAGACAAGTTTGAACGAAAGAAAGAGGCGGGGACTGCTACAACCACTTCCTATACCGGACAGACCATGGCAATCGGTGTCGATGGATTTCATCACCAACCTACCAAAAGCGGAAGGTATGCGGTCTATCCTAGTTGTGGTTGATAGGTTTTCAAAGTATGCGGTTTTCATAGCTACACCGCATGCTTCTCCTGCGGATGTAACAGCAGGGTTGTTTTTCAAACATGTGGTGAAGTACTTTGGATTGCCGGAGGATATCATTAGTGATCGAGATGCTAGGTTCACAGGCAGGTTTGGACAAGTTTGTTTAACATGATGGGGTCTGAGTTGAAGTTTTCCACTGCTAATCATCCTCAAACTGATGGCCAAACGGAGAGAATGAATCAGTTGTTGGAAGAGTATCTTAGACATTATGTGACAGCTAGTCAAAAGAATTGGGTAGGGCTGTTGGATGCCGCTCAGTTTTGCTATAACCTACATCGGTCCTCGGCGACAGGCATGAGTCCTTTTGAGTTGGCAATGGGTCAACAGCCTCGAACACCTCAGGAAGTTGCGGTGCAACGGACTGGAGGGAAGTGCCCTGCAGCGTACAGATTCGCTCGTTCCAAACAAGAGTTGTTGGAAGAAGCTCGCGACAGTTTGTCAAAGGCTAGGAGAAGGATGAAGAAGTATGCTGACAAAGGGAGGAGGGCATTGGAATTCAACGTTGGGGATAAGGTATTGCTTAAGCTTACTCCTCAAATGTGGAAAAAGATAAGTAGCAAGGTAGTCCATAGGGGACTCATTCCGAAGTATGATGGACCTTTTGAGGTGATCAAACGTGTGGGGAATGTTGCTTATCGACTGAAATTGCCGGATCGGTTGAAAGTACATCCAACCTTCCATGTAAGTTTTCTTAAGCCATTCTTCGAAGATTCTGAAAATCCTTTGCGAGGTCAAGCGTTGAGGGCACCTCCTGTGGTTCGGAAACAATTTGACAAGGAGGTCGAAAAGATTTTGGATCATAGAACACAAGGGCAGAGTAAGAAGAATAGGCGAACAGATTATTTGGTACAATGGAAGGGAGGCAGCGAAGCGGATGCTAGCTGGGAGAGGGATGTAACTTTGTGGCAGTTTGAGAAACAGGTGCGGGAGTACTTGGGGAGGGCACCGACGAGGGCGTCGGTCTCTTCTAGTGGGGGTGGTTTGTAAGACCCTTACAAGTGCCATGGCATTGCGCAAGTGCCATGGCCAAGTGTGGCAACAACTGTGCAAAAGGTTTGGCAGTGGTTGTCATGGAAATGTGCAAGACTACCTTGGAAGCCTCGACAGCGCATATGGGACAAGTGCGCAGCGTACATCGGCAGCACAGCACAGCGGCATGCAGGCAGCATGTAGGCAGCATGCAGGCAGCGCGCAGGCAGCGAACGCTGGCAGCTCGTAGGCAGATCGTGGGAGCGGTTGGCTGGCGGGTTGTGCGCATAGTGCTGGCAGATCGTGCAAGCAGGTGGCTGGCAGATCGTGCAGGCAGTTGGCTGGCAGAATGTGTGACGGTTGCTGGCAGTTTCGTGTGGGCAGTTGTGAGGAGAAATTCTAGTAGATGTGCAGCGAGATAAAAGGGCATGTCTGGGTGGTTACGCATGGTGGTGGCAAAGTGGCATGCATGGAATGCATCATGTGGAGAAGGCAATGTTAATGGAAGGAGTGGGCGGTTACCTTGCACCTTTGTAGGCATACAACATGGCATGATGGCATGACATGGCCTTGACATTGACACATGGCGCCACAAGCAAAAAGGAAGCCTTAAGAATAGGAGTTCGTGGGTTTCTTTGTGGGATGGTGGACACAGTGGGTTTCATGGGGAAAACTACCTATGTCATGGTGGCTGCGCGTATGGCAGACACATCACCTAAGCAGTTGGGGTTGTCAACTGTGATAGTCTATAAATAGGCCTTAGAGTAGGCATTGTAGACAGAGACTTGAGAGGTAGAGACTCTTAAGAGAACTAGCGTAGACACGAGAGAGTAAGACAGCAAAGTGCATGTGCTGATCTACTAAGTGTCCTAGGCAAAGTGTATCCTTGTCTTGTGCAAAGAAAAAGGTTGGGGGTGTTGCCCTGTAAATTGTGCTGTGTCTATATTTGTGTGTGAGAGCGTGAGTGGCTGAGACTGTGCTTGGTGTACAGTGCCATTACAAGGGTTGAAATTTGGGCGTAAATTTACCCCTGTTACAGTTGGTATCAGAGCGTGCTTTAGTCGCGTTTCTGGTGGTGTTCGAGTGGAGTTCGGATATCGTTCGAGTGGAGTTCGAGTTGCGGATTGTCCCCTGGGATCCGTCTGTGTGGCAATTTTCGAGCAAGGATTAGTCTTGGAGTTGCGAAGGGATGGCTGGAGGTAGTGATTCCTTGAAGGAGAGAGTAACAAGGATTGAAAATTTCCTTGGTACCGTGTCTGGTGAAGAGACCGAGAGTGTGGTCAACCAGATGGGAGATCCTCAATGCCAAGATAGCAGAGATCGAGAAGATCCTCGGAGGGTTGAAAACTTCGATGGAGAAGAAGCTCACCGATTGTTTAGGTGACATGGATGGCTTAGCAGAGGCCATTGGTGGAAAGCTCAAGGAGGTGGAGACAGAATTGAGCGTGATGAAGCTTGCTATGAGTGGCATGACTTCGAGTCATGAGAGTTCCATGACGACCAAGATAAAGGTGCCTGAGCCAAAGGCGTATGTTGGCGAGCGAAGCTCCAAGGACTTGGAGAATTTCTTGTGGGATATGGAGCAGTATTTCAAAGCTGCTAAGGTTCCGGATGCCGAGAGGGTGTCTATCACGAGCATGTACTTGGCGGGTGATGCTAAGTTATGGTGGAGGACTCGTGCACAAGAAGTGTCAAGTGGGAGTAGACCTGCTATTGAAGAGTGGGTTGTGCTGAAGAAGGAGTTGAGAGGCCAATTCCTTCCATGCAATGCTGCGTGGTTAGCAAGGGAAGCTTTTGAAGAACTTGAAGCAAGTTGGTTCAGTGAAGGACTACGTGAAGGCTTTCTGTTCTTTGATGCTCGATGTGTCTAACATGTCTGAGGAGGATAAGTTGTTTAACTTCCTCACAAATCTGCAACCGTGGGCACAGACGGAATTGAGGAGACAGGATGTCAAGAGCCTCAATACCGCCATTGCCGCTGCAGAGAGATTGATGGACTACCGAGCAGCAGTCATTTCCTGTGGGAAGAAAGAGCAAGGTGGGAAGAGACATTGGGACAACAAAACGGTCGACAAAGGGAAGGAGACCAAGGTTGTTCAGAATGGTGCCAAGGGGGAAGAAAACAAAGACAAGAAGACGTTCTCGGGTTGTTTTCTTTGCCAAGGGCCTCACCGTGTGAAGGACTGTCCCAAGAAGCAAAACTTGAATGCAGTTGTTGTGAAGAATGGAGATGCTGAAGAGTGCAGCAACTTCCAGGTGAGTCCAATGGTTTTGTTGAATTCACTAAGAGTTGTCCCACCGGAAGATCCTTTGGATGAGGATGCATTGGTGCAACCGGTGTTGGAGGTAATTGAGGTGTTCGTGGACGTGTTTGCCATGGAGCCCTCAGAAATTCTGATTGATGCTTCTCTAGTGCATGGGGGTATGCTAATAGAGGCCATTGAGAATATGGTTCCGAATTGGGATTTGGATTGTGGGTTGGAAGAGATGCAGCTTGCGGCGTTAGCACATTGTCTAGATGTTTGGAGAGTCTATCTGCTTGATAGGAAGTTTGTGGCAAGGACTTGTGTGTTGCACAGTCACATGTACTGTTCAGGTAACATTCGAGACGAGTTTGGCATATATTTGGATGTGCTAGATGAGTTTGATTTCGAGTTAGCCTACATGACCACAAGACACAGAAACTTCGTGGAGCAGTCAGACGAGTTGATGACAGATGGAGCCGAATCTGATTCTTCTGCTTCAGATCCTTCGGAAAGTGAGTCGGAAGGTGAACCATGGGAGAGCTCGGCTATTGATAGCATTTTGAGAAATGCTATGTTTGAAAAAAGGAATGAAAGTTCTGAGGCTAAGGAGGAGCCAATGGAGGAAGATGAGCCAAGGGTGGAGTCCATGGCCGGTATCATTGTAATCTCAAGTGACGATGAAGAGGAGCCTATGGAAGAGCCCATGGAGGTGATCTTGATCGAGTCAAGTGATGACGAGTCTATGGAGGAGAGCAATGGTGAAGTGGTTCAAGCGGAAACCATGTGATGTTCAGAAGAACGAAGACCGCCAAGGAGTTAAGCCGACGAGGGCGTCGGGCTCTTGTGGTGGGGGTGGTTTGTAAGACCCTTACAAGTTGGCATAGGCCATGGCATGGTTTGGATGTTTTGCACCATGCCAAGGCAAGCCAAGGGTGCATGGGAGGTGCACTCGTGAAGCAAGACGACGTCGAAGGACAAGTGTTTTGGGCTGAGAGTTGACAGCCAAGACATGGCAGCATGACAGACTTGGCGTTGGCATTGGACATTGGCATTGGCATTGGCATTGGCGCTGTCGAGAGGTTGACATAGGTGCTGTCGACAGGCAGTGCGCGCAGCATGTAGGCAGGCTGTGCAACAGACGCCGACAGGAGATGCGCGCAGGGTGCTGGCAGGATGCGCAAAGGGTGTCGACAGAGTGTGGCGCAAGTCTGGAATGGTTGGCAGTTACGCTGGTGCGCATCGTGCGCGCAGCGTGCGCGCAGAATGCGCAACGCACGCAGGCAGTTTGTGCTGGACGTGGCAGTTTGGCTGAAATCATGCTCAAGTGGGTCTAGGACGTGGGCAAAACGGTTTTGAGCAGTCCTTGAGTGGTTGGACGTGGCTAGGAGTTACTGCAAGCTTGAAATTCGGATTGTGGGCTGATCATGGAGCATTAGTGGGCGGTTACTTGGTAGTGGCTGCATGTTCCAAGATGTGGGGAGATTTTTAAGGAGGAAAATCTGCCCATGAAGGTAGTGGGCTGCGAGGTGGCGGCTGATGAGTGCTAGACAGGTTTTTAGGAGAAAAACGTGGCTAGGTGGCTGATCTAAAGGTTGGCAAAGTTTCCTAAGTAGATGGGGGTGTCATCTACATAGTGTAGGCTTATAAATACCTTGTGAAGGTGTGTGGTTGAGAACCAAGTGATGTGGTATCCAACTAAGAGTGAGAGCTTGTAATCCTTTGCTATTCGTGAATAGAAGGTTGGGAACTTTCCCGTATATGCGTGTGTGAGAGTTTTCCTACGTGAGGCAAGTCTTACTTGAGAGAGTGTTGGTGTCACTTGTTCCGCTGCGTGTACTCTGAAGCCTCGCAGGTTTAGAGGTGAAGAGAAGGCTGACTTAGGAGGAGTCTAAGTGCCGAACAAGGGCCGAAAAATTAAAGGCGTTTTTCACCCCTGTTACAGTTGGTATCAGAGCGTGCTTTAGTCGCGTTTCTGGTGGTGTTCGAGTGGAGTTCGGATATCGTTCGAGTGGAGTTCGAGTTGCGGATTGTCCCCTGGGATCCGTGTGTGGCAATTTTCGAGCAAGGATTAGTCTTGGAGTTGCGAAGGGATGGCTGGAGGTAGTGATTCCTTGAAGGAGAGAGTAACAAGGATTGAAAATTTCCTTGGTACCGTGTCTGGTGAAGAGACCGAGAGTGTGGTCGACCAGATGGGAGATCTCAATGCCAAGATAGCAGAGATCGAGAAGATCCTCGGAGGGTTGAAAACTTCGATGGAGAAGAAGCTCACCGATTGTTTAGGTGACATGGATGGCTTAGCAGAGGCCATTGGTGGAAAGCTCAAGGAGGTGGAGACAGAATTGAGCGTGATGAAGCTTGCTATGAGTGGCATGACTTCGAGTCATGAGAGTTCCATGACGACCAAGATAAAGGTGCCTGAGCCAAAGGCGTATGTTGGCGAGCGAAGCTCCAAGGACTTGGAGAATTTCTTGTGGGATATGGAGCAGTATTTCAAAGCTGCTAAGGTTCCGGATGCCGAGAGGGTGTCTATCACGAGCATGTACTTGGCGGGTGATGCTAAGTTATGGTGGAGGACTCGTGCACAAGAAGTGTCAAGTGGGAGTAGACCTGCTATTGAAGAGTGGGTTGTGCTGAAGAAGGAGTTGAGAGGCCAATTCCTTCCATGCAATGCTGCGTGGTTAGCAAGGGAAGCTTTGAAGAACTTGAAGCAAGTTGGTTCAGTGAAGGACTACGTGAAGGCTTTCTGTTCTTTGATGCTCGATGTGTCTAACATGTCTGAGGAGGATAAGTTGTTTAACTTCCTCACAAATCTGCAACCGTGGGCACAGACGGAATTGAGGAGACAGGATGTCAAGAGCCTCAATACCGCCATTGCCGCTGCAGAGAGATTGATGGACTACCGAGCAGCAGTCATTTCCTGTGGGAAGAAAGAGCAAGGTGGGAAGAGACATTGGGACAACAAAACGGTCGACAAAGGGAAGGAGACCAAGGTTGTTCAGAATGGTGCCAAGGGGGAAGAAAACAAAGACAAGAAGACGTTCTCGGGTTGTTTTCTTTGCCAAGGGCCTCACCGTGTGAAGGACTGTCCCAAGAAGCAAAACTTGAATGCAGTTGTTGTGAAGAATGGAGGTGCTGAAGAGTGCAGCAACTTCCAGGTGAGTCCAATGGTTTTGTTGAATTCACTAAGAGTTGTCCCACCGGAAGATCCTTTGGATGAGGATGCATTGGTGCAACCGGTGTTGGAGGTAATTGAGGTGTTCGTGGACGTGTTTGCCATGGAGCCCTCAGAAATTCTGATTGATGCTTCTCTAGTGCATGGGGGTATGCTAATAGAGGCCATTGAGAATATGGTTCCGAATTGGGATTTGGATTGTGGGTTGGAAGAGATGCAGTTTGCGGCGTTAGCACATTGTCTAGATGTTTGGAGAGTCTATCTGCTTGATAGGAAGTTTGTGGCAAGGACTTGTGTGTTGCACAGTCACATGTACTGTTCAGGTAACATTCGAGACGAGTTTGGCATATATTTGGATGTGCTAGATGAGTTTGATTTCGAGTTAGCCTACATGACCACAAGACACAGAAACTTCGTGGAGCAGTCAGACGAGTTGATGACAGATGGAGCCGAATCTGATTCTTCTGCTTCAGATCCTTCGGAAAGTGAGTCGGAAGGTGAACCATGGGAGAGCTCGGCTATTGATAGCATTTTGAGAAATGCTATGTTTGAAAAAAAGGAATGAAAGTTCTGAGGCTAAGGAGGAGCCAATGGAGGAAGATGAGCCAAGGGTGGAGTCCATGGCCGGTATCATTGTAATCTCAAGTGACGATGAAGAGGAGCCTATGGAAGAGCCCATGGAGGTGATCTTGATCGAGTCAAGTGATGACGAGTCTATGGAGGAGAGCAATGGTGAAGTGGTTCAAGCGGAACCATGTGATGTTCAGAAGAACGAAGACCGCCAAGGAGTTAAGCCGACGAGGGCGTCGGGCTCTTGTGGTGGGGGTGGTTTGTAAGACCCTTACAAGTTGGCATAGGCCATGGCATGGTTTGGATGTTTTGCACCATGCCAAGGCAAGCCAAGGGTGCATGGGAGGTGCACTCGTGAAGCAAGACGACGTCGAAGGACAAGTGTTTTGGGCTGAGAGTTGACAGCCAAGACATGGCAGCATGACAGACTTGGCGTTGGCATTGGACATTGGCATTGGCATTGGCATTGGCGCTGTCGAGAGGTTGACATAGGTGCTGTCGACAGGCAGTGCGCGCAGCATGTAGGCAGGCTGTGCAACAGACGCCGACAGGAGATGCGCGCAGGGTGCTGGCAGGATGCGCAAAGGGTGTCGACAGAGTGTGGCGCAAGTCTGGAATGGTTGGCAGTTACGCTGGTGCGCATCGTGCGCGCAGCGTGCGCGCAGAATGCGCAACGCACGCAGGCAGTTTGTGCTGGACGTGGCAGTTTGGCTGAAATCATGCTCAAGTGGGTCTAGGACGTGGGCAAAACGGTTTTGAGCAGTCCTTGAGTGGTTGGACGTGGCTAGGAGTTGCTGCAAGCTTGAAATTCGGATTGTGGGCTGATCATGGAGCATTAGTGGGCGGTTACTTGGTAGTGGCTGCATGTTCCAAGATGTGGGGAGATTTTTAAGGAGGAAAATCTGCCCATGAAGGTAGTGGGCTGCGAGGTGGCGGCTGATGAGTGCTAGACAGGTTTTTAGGAGAGAAAAACGTGGCTAGGTGGCTGATCTAAAGGTTGGCAAAGTTTCCTAAGTAGATGGGGGTGTCATCTACATAGTGTAGGCTTATAAATACCTTGTGAAGGTGTGTGGTTGAGAACCAAGTGATGTGGTATCCAACTAAGAGTGAGAGCTTGTAATCCTTTGCTATTCGTGAATAGAAGGTTGGGAACTTTCCCGTATATGCGTGTGTGAGAGTTTTCCTACGTGAGGCAAGTCTTACTTGAGAGAGTGTTGGTGTCACTTGTTCCGCTGCGTGTACTCTGAAGCCTCGCAGGTTTAGAGGTGAAGAGAAGGCTGACTTAGGAGGAGTCTAAGTGCCGAACAAGGGCCGAAAAATTAAAGGCGTTTTTCACCCCTGTTACAGTTGGTATCAGAGCGTGCTTTAGTCGCGTTTCTGGTGGTGTTCGAGTGGAGTTCGGATATCGTTCGAGTGGAGTTCGAGTTGCGGATTGTCCCCTGGGATCCGTGTGTGGCAATTTTCGAGCAAGGATTAGTCTTGGAGTTGCGAAGGGATGGCTGGAGGTAGTGATTCCTTGAAGGAGAGAGTAACAAGGATTGAAAATTTCCTTGGTACCGTGTCTGGTGAAGAGACCGAGAGTGTGGTCGACCAGATGGGAGATCTCAATGCCAAGATAGCAGAGATCGAGAAGATCCTCGGAGGGTTGAAAACTTCGATGGAGAAGAAGCTCACCGATTGTTTAGGTGACATGGATGGCTTAGCAGAGGCCATTGGTGGAAAGCTCAAGGAGGTGGAGACAGAATTGAGCGTGATGAAGCTTGCTATGAGTGGCATGACTTCGAGTCATGAGAGTTCCATGACGACCAAGATAAAGGTGCCTGAGCCAAAGGCGTATGTTGGCGAGCGAAGCTCCAAGGACTTGGAGAATTTCTTGTGGGATATGGAGCAGTATTTCAAAGCTGCTAAGGTTCCGGATGCCGAGAGGGTGTCTATCACGAGCATGTACTTGGCGGGTGATGCTAAGTTATGGTGGAGGACTCGTGCACAAGAAGTGTCAAGTGGGAGTAGACCTGCTATTGAAGAGTGGGTTGTGCTGAAGAAGGAGTTGAGAGGCCAATTCCTTCCATGCAATGCTGCGTGGTTAGCAAGGGAAGCTTTGAAGAACTTGAAGCAAGTTGGTTCAGTGAAGGACTACGTGAAGGCTTTCTGTTCTTTGATGCTCGATGTGTCTAACATGTCTGAGGAGGATAAGTTGTTTAACTTCCTCACAAATCTGCAACCGTGGGCACAGACGGAATTGAGGAGACAGGATGTCAAGAGCCTCAATACCGCCATTGCCGCTGCAGAGAGATTGATGGACTACCGAGCAGCAGTCATTTCCTGTGGGAAGAAAGAGCAAGGTGGGAAGAGACATTGGGACAACAAAACGGTCGACAAAGGGAAGGAGACCAAGGTTGTTCAGAATGGTGCCAAGGGGGAAGAAAACAAAGACAAGAAGACGTTCTCGGGTTGTTTTCTTTGCCAAGGGCCTCACCGTGTGAAGGACTGTCCCAAGAAGCAAAACTTGAATGCAGTTGTTGTGAAGAATGGAGATGCTGAAGAGTGCAGCAACTTCCAGGTGAGTCCAATGGTTTTGTTGAATTCACTAAGAGTTGTCCCACCGGAAGATCCTTTGGATGAGGATGCATTGGTGCAACCGGTGTTGGAGGTAATTGAGGTGTTCGTGGACGTGTTTGCCATGGAGCCCTCAGAAATTCTGATTGATGCTTCTCTAGTGCATGGGGGTATGCTAATAGAGGCCATTGAGAATATGGTTCCGAATTGGGATTTGGATTGTGGGTTGGAAGAGATGCAGCTTGCGGCGTTAGCACATTGTCTAGATGTTTGGAGAGTCTATCTGCTTGATAGGAAGTTTGTGGCAAGGACTTGTGTGTTGCACAGTCACATGTACTGTTCAGGTAACATTCGAGACGAGTTTGGCATATATTTGGATGTGCTAGATGAGTTTGATTTCGAGTTAGCCTACATGACCACAAGACACAGAAACTTCGTGGAGCAGTCAGACGAGTTGATGACAGATGGAGCCGAATCTGATTCTTCTGCTTCAGATCCTTCGGAAAGTGAGTCGGAAGGTGAACCATGGGAGAGCTCGGCTATTGATAGCATTTTGAGAAATGCTATGTTTGAAAAAAGGAATGAAAGTTCTGAGGCTAAGGAGGAGCCAATGGAGGAAGATGAGCCAAGGGTGGAGTCCATGGCCGGTATCATTGTAATCTCAAGTGACGATGAAGAGGAGCCTATGGAAGAGCCCATGGAGGTGATCTTGATCGAGTCAAGTGATGACGAGTCTATGGAGGAGAGCAATGGTGAAGTGGTTCAAGCGGAACCATGTGATGTTCAGAAGAACGAAGACCGCCAAGGAGTTAAGCCGACGAGGGCGTCGGGCTCTTGTGGTGGGGGTGGTTTGTAAGACCCTTACAAGTTGGCATAGGCCATGGCATGGTTTGGATGTTTTGCACCATGCCAAGGCAAGCCAAGGGTGCATGGGAGGTGCACTCGTGAAGCAAGACGACGTCGAAGGACAAGTGTTTTGGGCTGAGAGTTGACAGCCAAGACATGGCAGCATGACAGACTTGGCGTTGGCATTGGACATTGGCATTGGCATTGGCATTGGCGCTGTCGAGAGGTTGACATAGGTGCTGTCGACAGGCAGTGCGCGCAGCATGTAGGCAGGCTGTGCAACAGACGCCGACAGGAGATGCGCGCAGGGTGCTGGCAGGATGCGCAAAGGGTGTCGACAGAGTGTGGCGCAAGTCTGGAATGGTTGGCAGTTACGCTGGTGCGCATCGTGCGCGCAGCATGCGCGCAGAATGCGCAACGCACGCAGGCAGTTTGTGCTGGACGTGGCAGTTTGGCTGAAATCATGCTCAAGTGGGTCTAGGACGTGGGCAAAACGGTTTTGAGCAGTCCTTGAGTGGTTGGACGTGGCTAGGAGTTGCTGCAAGCTTGAAATTCGGATTGTGGGCTGATCATGGAGCATTAGTGGGCGGTTACTTGGTAGTGGCTGCATGTTCCAAGATGTGGGGAGATTTTTAAGGAGGAAAATCTGCCCATGAAGGTAGTGGGCTGCGAGGTGGCGGCTGATGAGTGCTAGACAGGTTTTTAGGAGAAAAACGTGGCTAGGTGGCTGATCTAAAGGTTGGCAAAGTTTCCTAAGTAGATGGGGGTGTCATCTACATAGTGTAGGCTTATAAATACCTTGTGAAGGTGTGTGGTTGAGAACCAAGTGATGTGGTATCCAACTAAGAGTGAGAGCTTGTAATCCTTTGCTATTCGTGAATAGAAGGTTGGGAACTTTCCCGTATATGCGTGTGTGAGAGTTTTCCTACGTGAGGCAAGTCTTACTTGAGAGAGTGTTGGTGTCACTTGTTCCGCTGCGTGTACTCTGAAGCCTCGCAGGTTTAGAGGTGAAGAGAAGGCTGACTTAGGAGGAGTCTAAGTGCCGAACAAGGGCCGAAAAATTAAAGGCGTTTTTCACCCCTGTTCGGGCAGAATCAAGTGGCGGATACGTTGAGTCATGAGAGTAACAAGGATGGCTGGAGTTGAGATCTTTCCTTGGGTTAGCTAACTACTACCGCAAATTTATTGAAGGTTATTCCAAGAAGGTGAATGCTTTGACAGATTTGTTGAGGAAGGATAGGCCATGGTGTTGGACGGAAAAATGCGATGAGGCATTTGAGGATATCAAGCAAGCTGTAGCTTCCGAGCCCGTGCTCAGGCTACCTGACTTTGAGTTACCCTTCGAAGTGCATACTGATGCCTCGGATAGAGCCATCGGAGGGGTGCTGGTCCAGGAGGGACACCCTGTTGCTTTTGAAAGCCGTAAGCTTAAGGAGTGTGAGCAACGGTACTCGACCCATGAGAAGGAAATGACGGCAGTGGTACATTGCTTGGAGGTTTGGAGGCACTACTTGTTGGGTACTCAGTTCACGGTGGTGACAGATAATGTGGCGAACACATACTTCAAGACCCAAAAGAAGTTAACTCCGAAGCAAGCGCGTTGGCAAGAGTTTTTGTCAGAATTTGATTTTGCTTGGGTGCATAGGCCGGGGAAGCAGAATCAAGTGGCGGATGCGTTGAGTCGCAAGGAAGTCCAAGAATTCGTGGCTGCACTTACATTGGTGCAATCGGATTTCTTAGACCGGATTCGAGATCAGTCTAAGAAGGACTTAGCCTACATCAAACTCCAACAGCAAGTCAAGGAGGGACTTGTGAGAAGATATTGGTTGGAGGATGATTTACTCTATGCCAAAGGAGGTAGAGTGTATGTTCCTAGTGGGGGTGGCCTACGAAAGGAATTGTTGCGGGAAATGCATGATCCGCAATGGGCGGGACATCCTGGTGTGGATAGGATGACAGCATTGGTTTCAAGGTCCTACTACTGGCCAAAGTTGGAGGACGACATTGAAGCTTACGTGAAGACTTGCTTGGTGTGTCAACAAGACAAGTTTGAACGAAAGAAAGAGGCGGGACTGCTACAACCACTTCCTATACCGGACAGACCATGGCAATCGGTGTCGATGGATTTCATCACCAACCTACCAAAAGCGGAAGGTATGCGGTCTATCCTAGTTGTGGTTGATAGGTTTTCAAAGTATGCGGTTTTCATAGCTACACCGCATGCTTCTCCTGCGGATGTAACAGCAGGGTTGTTTTTCAAACATGTGGTGAAGTACTTTGGATTGCCGGAGGATATCATTAGTGATCGAGATGCTAGGTTCACAGGCAGGTTTTGGACAAGTTTGTTTAACATGATGGGGTCTGAGTTGAAGTTTTCCACTGCTAATCATCCTCAAACTGATGGCCAAACGGAGAGAATGAATCAGTTGTTGGAAGAGTATCTTAGACATTATGTGACAGCTAGTCAAAAGAATTGGGTAAGGCTGTTGGATGCCGCTCAGTTTTGCTATAACCTACATCGGTCCTCGGCGACAGGCATGAGTCCTTTTGAGTTGGCAATGGGTCAACAGCCTCGAACACCTCAGGAAGTTGCGGTGCAACGGACTGGAGGGAAGTGCCCTGCAGCGTACAGATTCGCTCGTTCCAAACAAGAGTTGTTGGAAGAAGCTCGCGACAGTTTGTCAAAGGCTAGGAGAAGGATGAAGAAGTATGCTGACAAAGGGAGGAGGGCATTGGAATTCAACGTTGGGGATAAGGTATTGCTTAAGCTTACTCCTCAAATGTGGAAAAAGATAAGTAGCAAGGTAGTCCATAGGGGACTCATTCCGAAGTATGATGGACCTTTTGAGGTGATCAAACGTGTGGGGAATGTTGCTTATCGACTGAAATTGCCGGATCGGTTGAAAGTACATCCAACCTTCCATGTAAGTTTTCTTGCCAAGGGGTGGCTGATCTAAAGGTTGGCTAGGTGAGAAACGCGACTAAAGCACGCCCTGTTACAGTTGGTATCAGAGCGTGCTTTAGTCGCGTTTCTGGTGGTGTTCGAGTGGAGTTCGGATATCGTTCGAGTGGAGTTCGAGTTGCGGATTGTCCCCTGGGATCCGTGTGTGGCAATTTTCGAGCAAGGATTAGTCTTGGAGTTGCGAAGGGATGGCTGGAGGTAGTGATTCCTTGAAGGAGAGAGTAACAAGGATCGAAAATTTCCTTGGTACCGTGTCTGGTGAAGAGACCGAGAGTGTGGTCGACCAGATGGGAGATCTCAATGCCAAGATAGCAGAGATCGAGAAGATCCTCGGAGGGTTGAAAACTTCGATGGAGAAGAAGCTCACCGATTGTTTAGGTGACATGGATGGCTTAGCAGAGGCCATTGGTGGAAAGCTCAAGGAGGTGGAGACAGAATTGAGCGTGATGAAGCTTGCTATGAGTGGCATGACTTCGAGTCATGAGAGTTCCATGACGACCAAGATAAAGGTGCCTGAGCCAAAGGCGTATGTTGGCGAGCGAAGCTCCAAGGACTTGGAGAATTTCTTGTGGGATATGGAGCAGTATTTCAAAGCTGCTAAGGTTCCGGATGCCGAGAGGGTGTCTATCACGAGCATGTACTTGGCGGGTGATGCTAAGTTATGGTGGAGGACTCGTGCACAAGAAGTGTCAAGTGGGAGTAGACCTGCTATTGAAGAGTGGGTTGTGCTGAAGAAGGAGTTGAGAGGCCAATTCCTTCCATGCAATGCTGCGTGGTTAGCAAGGGAAGCTTTGAAGAACTTGAAGCAAGTTGGTTCAGTGAAGGACTACGTGAAGGCTTTCTGTTCTTTGATGCTCGATGTGTCTAACATGTCTGAGGAGGATAAGTTGTTTAACTTCCTCACAAATCTGCAACCGTGGGCACAGACGGAATTGAGGAGACAGGATGTCAAGAGCCTCAATACCGCCATTGCCGCTGCAGAGAGATTGATGGACTACCGAGCAGCAGTCATTTCCTGTGGGAAGAAAGAGCAAGGTGGGAAGAGACATTGGGACAACAAAACGGTCGACAAAGGGAAGGAGACCAAGGTTGTTCAGAATGGTGCCAAGGGGGAAGAAAACAAAGACAAGAAGACGTTCTCGGGTTGTTTTCTTTGCCAAGGGCCTCACCGTGTGAAGGACTGTCCCAAGAAGCAAAACTTGAATGCAGTTGTTGTGAAGAATGGAGGTGCTGAAGAGTGCAGCAACTTCCAGGTGAGTCCAATGGTTTTGTTGAATTCACTAAGAGTTGTCCCACCGGAAGATCCTTTGGATGAGGATGCATTGGTGCAACCGGTGTTGGAGGTAATTGAGGTGTTCGTGGACGTGTTTGCCATGGAGCCCTCAGAAATTCTGATTGATGCTTCTCTAGTGCATGGGGGTATGCTAATAGAGGCCATTGAGAATATGGTTCCGAATTGGGATTTGGATTGTGGGTTGGAAGAGATGCAGTTTGCGGCGTTAGCACATTGTCTAGATGTTTGGAGAGTCTATCTGCTTGATAGGAAGTTTGTGGCAAGGACTTGTGTGTTGCACAGTCACATGTACTGTTCAGGTAACATTCGAGACGAGTTTGGCATATATTTGGATGTGCTAGATGAGTTTGATTTCGAGTTAGCCTACATGACCACAAGACACAGAAACTTCGTGGAGCAGTCAGACGAGTTGATGACAGATGGAGCCGAATCTGATTCTTCTGCTTCAGATCCTTCGGAAAGTGAGTCGGAAGGTGAACCATGGGAGAGCTCGGCTATTGATAGCATTTTGAGAAATGCTATGTTTGAAAAAAAGGAATGAAAGTTCTGAGGCTAAGGAGGAGCCAATGGAGGAAGATGAGCCAAGGGTGGAGTCCATGGCCGGTATCATTGTAATCTCAAGTGACGATGAAGAGGAGCCTATGGAAGAGCCCATGGAGGTGATCTTGATCGAGTCAAGTGATGACGAGTCTATGGAGGAGAGCAATGGTGAAGTGGTTCAAGCGGAACCATGTGATGTTCAGAAGAACGAAGACCGCCAAGGAGTTAAGCCGACGAGGGCGTCGGGCTCTTGTGGTGGGGGTGGTTTGTAAGACCCTTACAAGTTGGCATAGGCCATGGCATGGTTTGGATGTTTTGCACCATGCCAAGGCAAGCCAAGGGTGCATGGGAGGTGCACTCGTGAAGCAAGACGACGTCGAAGGACAAGTGTTTTGGGCTGAGAGTTGACAGCCAAGACATGGCAGCATGACAGACTTGGCGTTGGCATTGGACATTGGCATTGGCATTGGCATTGGCGCTGTCGAGAGGTTGACATAGGTGCTGTCGACAGGCAGTGCGCGCAGCATGTAGGCAGGCTGTGCAACAGACGCCGACAGGAGATGCGCGCAGGGTGCTGGCAGGATGCGCAAAGGGTGTCGACAGAGTGTGGCGCAAGTCTGGAATGGTTGGCAGTTACGCTGGTGCGCATCGTGCGCGCAGCGTGCGCGCAGAATGCGCAACGCACGCAGGCAGTTTGTGCTGGACGTGGCAGTTTGGCTGAAATCATGCTCAAGTGGGTCTAGGACGTGGGCAAAACGGTTTTGAGCAGTCCTTGAGTGGTTGGACGTGGCTAGGAGTTGCTGCAAGCTTGAAATTCGGATTGTGGGCTGATCATGGAGCATTAGTGGGCGGTTACTTGGTAGTGGCTGCATGTTCCAAGATGTGGGGAGATTTTTAAGGAGGAAAATCTGCCCATGAAGGTAGTGGGCTGCGAGGTGGCGGCTGATGAGTGCTAGACAGGTTTTTAGGAGAAAAACGTGGCTAGGTGGCTGATCTAAAGGTTGGCAAAGTTTCCTAAGTAGATGGGGGTGTCATCTACATAGTGTAGGCTTATAAATACCTTGTGAAGGTGTGTGGTTGAGAACCAAGTGATGTGGTATCCAACTAAGAGTGAGAGCTTGTAATCCTTTGCTATTCGTGAATAGAAGGTTGGGAACTTTCCCGTATATGCGTGTGTGAGAGTTTTCCTACGTGAGGCAAGTCTTACTTGAGAGAGTGTTGGTGTCACTTGTTCCGCTGCGTGTACTCTGAAGCCTCGCAGGTTTAGAGGTGAAGAGAAGGCTGACTTAGGAGGAGTCTAAGTGCCGAACAAGGGCCGAAAAATTAAAGGCGTTTTTCACCCCTGTTACAGTTGGTATCAGAGCGTGCTTTAGTCGCGTTTCTGGTGGTGTTCGAGTGGAGTTCGGATATCGTTCGAGTGGAGTTCGAGTTGCGGATTGTCCCCTGGGATCCGTGTGTGGCAATTTTCGAGCAAGGATTAGTCTTGGAGTTGCGAAGGGATGGCTGGAGGTAGTGATTCCTTGAAGGAGAGAGTAACAAGGATTGAAAATTTCCTTGGTACCGTGTCTGGTGAAGAGACCGAGAGTGTGGTCGACCAGATGGGAGATCTCAATGCCAAGATAGCAGAGATCGAGAAGATCCTCGGAGGGTTGAAAACTTCGATGGAGAAGAAGCTCACCGATTGTTTAGGTGACATGGATGGCTTAGCAGAGGCCATTGGTGGAAAGCTCAAGGAGGTGGAGACAGAATTGAGCGTGATGAAGCTTGCTATGAGTGGCATGACTTCGAGTCATGAGAGTTCCATGACGACCAAGATAAAGGTGCCTGAGCCAAAGGCGTATGTTGGCGAGCGAAGCTCCAAGGACTTGGAGAATTTCTTGTGGGATATGGAGCAGTATTTCAAAGCTGCTAAGGTTCCGGATGCCGAGAGGGTGTCTATCACGAGCATGTACTTGGCGGGTGATGCTAAGTTATGGTGGAGGACTCGTGCACAAGAAGTGTCAAGTGGGAGTAGACCTGCTATTGAAGAGTGGGTTGTGCTGAAGAAGGAGTTGAGAGGCCAATTCCTTCCATGCAATGCTGCGTGGTTAGCAAGGGAAGCTTTGAAGAACTTGAAGCAAGTTGGTTCAGTGAAGGACTACGTGAAGGCTTTCTGTTCTTTGATGCTCGATGTGTCTAACATGTCTGAGGAGGATAAGTTGTTTAACTTCCTCACAAATCTGCAACCGTGGGCACAGACGGAATTGAGGAGACAGGATGTCAAGAGCCTCAATACCGCCATTGCCGCTGCAGAGAGATTGATGGACTACCGAGCAGCAGTCATTTCCTGTGGGAAGAAAGAGCAAGGTGGGAAGAGACATTGGGACAACAAAACGGTCGACAAAGGGAAGGAGACCAAGGTTGTTCAGAATGGTGCCAAGGGGGAAGAAAACAAAGACAAGAAGACGTTCTCGGGTTGTTTTCTTTGCCAAGGGCCTCACCGTGTGAAGGACTGTCCCAAGAAGCAAAACTTGAATGCAGTTGTTGTGAAGAATGGAGATGCTGAAGAGTGCAAGGTAGTCCATAGGGGACTCATTCCGAAGTATGATGGACCTTTTGAGGTGATCAAACGTGTGGGGAATGTTGCTTATCGACTGAAATTGCCGGATCGGTTGAAAGTACATCCAACCTTCCATGTAAGTTTTCTTAAGCCATTCTTCGAAGATTCTGAAAATCCTTTGCGAGGTCAAGCGTTGAGGGCACCTCCTGTGGTTCGGAAACAATTTGACAAGGAGGTCGAAAAGATTTTGGATCATAGAACACAAGGGCAGAGTAAGAAGAATAGGCGAACAGATTATTTGGTACAATGGAAGGGAGGCAGCGAAGCGGATGCTAGCTGGGAGAGGGATGTAACTTTGTGGCAGTTTGAGAAACAGGTGCGGGAGTACTTGGGGAGGGCACCGACGAGGGCGTCGGTCTCTTCTAGTGGGGGTGGTTTGTAAGACCCTTACAAGTGCCATGGCATTGCGCAAGTGCCATGGCCAAGTGTGGCAACAACTGTGCAAAAGGTTTGGCAGTGGTTGTCATGGAAATGTGCAAGACTACCTTGGAAGCCTCGACAGCGCATATGGGACAAGTGCGCAGCGTACATCGGCAGCACAGCACAGCGGCATGCAGGCAGCATGTAGGCAGCATGCAGGCAGCGCGCAGGCAGCGAACGCTGGCAGCTCGTAGGCAGATCGTGGGAGCGGTTGGCTGGCGGGTTGTGCGCATAGTGCTGGCAGATCGTGCAAGCAGGTGGCTGGCAGATCGTGCAGGCAGTTGGCTGGCAGAATGTGTGACGGTTGCTGGCAGTTTCGTGTGGGCAGTTGTGAGGAGAAATTCTAGTAGATGTGCAGCGAGATAAAAGGGCATGTCTGGGTGGTTACGCATGGTGGTGGCAAAGTGGCATGCATGGAATGCATCATGTGGAGAAGGCAATGTTAATGGAAGGAGTGGGCGGTTACCTTGCACCTTTGTAGGCATACAACATGGCATGATGGCATGACATGGCCTTGACATTGACACATGGCGCCACAAGCAAAAAGGAAGCCTTAAGAATAGGAGTTCGTGGGTTTCTTTGTGGGATGGTGACATAGTGGGTTTCATGGGGAAAACTACCTATGTCATGGTGGCTGCGCGTATGGCAGACACATCACCTAAGCAGTTGGGGTTGTCAACTGTGATAGTCTATAAATAGGCCTTAGAGTAGGCATTGTAGACAGAGACTTGAGAGGTAGAGACTCTTAAGAGAACTAGCGTAGACACGAGAGAGTAAGACAGCAAAGTGCATGTGCTGATCTACTAAGTGTCCTAGGCAAAGTGTATCCTTGTCTTGTGCAAAGAAAAGGTTGGGGGTGTTGCCCTGTAAATTGTGCTGTGTCTATATTTGTGTGTGAGAGCGTGAGTGGCTGAGACTGTGCTTGGTGTACAGTGCCATTACAAGGGTTGAAATTTGGGCGTAAATTTACCCCTGTAACAGCTGGTATCAGAGCGCCTAGTTGCGCGTGGTTATCACTAGTTTGGTATGGCTGGTGGAAGTGATACGGTGAAGGACCGTGTTACTCGTCTCGAAGAGTTCGTTGGTACACCCTTGGTGGAAGACTCAATATGTCTTGCTGCCCAATGTGCGGAGAGTGCTTCAGAAGTTGTTGCTCTACGAAAGAGTCTAGAGGACTTCATGGCCGCAACAGAAGCTAAGTTCACCGCAATTGTGACAGACATGGAGTCCTTGGTGGATGTCTTCAAGTCCAACATCCGGGCTGTGGAGGAAGATGTCTCACTTTTGAAGAAGGTCTCGCATGGTCAAGAGGAGAGGAGTCCTTTGTCCAAAGTGAAGGTGCCGGATCCGAAGCAATTCAGTGGGAACCGAAATGCTAAAGATCTAGAGAACTTCCTATGGGATATGGAGCAATACTTCAAAGCTGCTCGCATATCAGAGGAAGAGAAGGTGACAGTAACTTGTATGTTCTTGACTGGAGACGCCAAACTATGGTGGCGTACGAGGGTGTCAGATGATGCAAGTGCTGGGCGACCGAAGATCGAGACGTGGACGACTTTGAATAAGGAATTGAGGGATCAATTCCTTCCTAACAACACAGGATGGGTTGCTAGGGAGACTCTCAAAAAGTTGAAACACACAGGTACTGTTCGTGAATACGTGAAGGAGTTCAGTTCCTTATTGCTGGATATAAGGAACATGTCCGAGGAGGACAAACTATTCAACTTTATGTCGGGCTTACAAGCTTGGGCTCAGGCAGAGTTGAGAAGGCAAGGGGTTCGTGATGTTCCCAGTGCCATTGCTGCCGCAGAAGGATTAGTGGATTTCAAGATGGGCAATACTTCTTCTGGAGAAAAGAAGAAGGGAACCAGTGGGAAGAAGGACGGGAAGAAGTCCGATGCTTCTAATGGTGAGAAGAAAGATGGGAAGAAGAAAGAAGGTAAGGGTACCAAGTATTCTAATGACGGTAAAGGAAGCAGTTCGAGTTCGGCTGGATGCTTTCTTTGCGGCGGTCCCCATCGAGTAAGAGATTGTCCAAAGAAGGAAAAGCTAAGTGCCTTGGTAGCAGATCATCGCAATGGAAGTGATGACGAGGCGGATGAGGTGATGCCTCGATTGAACCCTCTACAGTTGATCAATACGATTGTCACTGTAGACAAGCAACCTACATTTCAAGAAGGCTTGATGTACGTGGCTGTGAAGATAAATGGTATTGAGACCCATGCCATGGTAGACTCGGGGGCTACCAATAATTTCCTTGCTAAGAGAGAAGTGAAGAAATTTGGCTTGGAGCTTGCTCAGAGTTCGTGTCGAATTAAGGCAGTGAATTCTGAGGCGACGTCGGTTCTGGGGGCTGCCATGGTGTCTCTTAAGGTGGGACCTTGGGAGGGCAGATGCAGTTTTGTTGCTGTTCCCTTAGACGATTTTAATGTCATCCTAGGAGCGGATTTCCTATTGAAAGCGAAAGCCGCTGTTATCCCTTATTTGAATGGGATAATGCTTGCAGATGAAAGAAGCCCATGCTTTGTTCCGAGTGTGGATCTTGGAAAGGAAAAGGTGGTTGCAAAGAGGAAGTTGAGTTTGCTTTCTGCTATGCAACTTAAGTCGGGTTTGAGGAAGAATGAGGAGACTTTTCTTGCGGCATTGGTAGAGATCAAGCCAGACAAGATTGTGGAGGTCCCTGATTGCGTGGCTGAGGTGCTGGACGAGTTCGTGGACATTATGCCTTCGGAATTGCCCAAGCAACTCCCTCCCCGACGAGCCATTGATCACAAGATAGAGTTGATTCCGGGTTCGAGACCCCCTGCACAGGCTCCTTATCGAATGGCACCATCTGAGTTGGCGGAACTCAGAAAGCAGTTGAATGAGTTGCTGGATGCAGGTCTAATTCAACCGTCAAAAGCCCCATATGGTGCTCCAGTGTTGTTCCAAAGGAAGGCCGAAGGAACGCTCAGAATGTGTGTGGACTATCGCGCCCTAAACAAGGTAACTGTGAAGAACAAATATCCTGTTCCACATGTGGCTGACTTGTTTGATAGGTTGTCGAAGGCTACATACTTCACCAAACTGGATTTGCGCTCGGGTTATTGGTAGGTGCGCATTGCGGAGGGGGATGAATCAAAGACTGCTTGTGTAACTAGATATGGTTCATATGAGTTTCTTGTTATGCCGTTTGGGCTTACTAATGCCCCGGCTACTTTCTGCAATTTGATGAATGATGTCCTTTATGAGTATTTGGACTCGTTTGTTGTGGTTTATCTGGATGATATTGTCGTGTATAGTGATTCGTTGGAGAGTCATTTGGAACACCTTAGAGCAGTTTTCTCAAGACTTAGAGAATACCAACTCTATGTCAAGAAGGAGAAATGCGAATTCTGCTGCCAGGAGATCATGTTCTTGGGTCATTTGGTGAGCAAAGGCAAGATACGCATGGATGGAAAGAAGGTCAAAGTCATTCTTGATTGGGCCGCACCTACTAAAGTGCCTGAGTTGAGATCTTTCCTTGGGTTAGCTAACTACTACCGCAAATTTATTGAAGGTTATTCCAAGAAGGTGAATGCTTTGACAGATTTGTTGAGGAAGGATAGGCCATGGTGTTGGACGGAAAAATGCGATGAGGCATTTGAGGATATCAAGCAAGCTGTAGCTTCCGAGCCCGTGCTCAGGCTACCTGACTTTGAGTTACCCTTCGAAGTGCATACTGATGCCTCGGATAGAGCCATCGGAGGGGTGCTGGTCCAGGAGGGACACCCTGTTGCTTTTGAAAGCCGTAAGCTTAAGGAGTGTGAGCAACGGTACTCGACCCATGAGAAGGAAATGACGGCAGTGGTACATTGCTTGGAGGTTTGGAGGCACTACTTGTTGGGTACTCAGTTCACGGTGGTGACAGATAATGTGGCGAACACATACTTCAAGACCCAAAAGAAGTTAACTCCGAAGCAAGCGCGTTGGCAAGAGTTTTTGTCAGAATTTGATTTTGCTTGGGTGCATAGGCCGGGGAAGCAGAATCAAGTGGCGGATGCGTTGAGTCGCAAGGAAGTCCAAGAATTCGTGGCTGCACTTACATTGGTGCAATCGGATTTCTTAGACCGGATTCGAGATCAGTCTAAGAAGGACTTAGCCTACATCAAACTCCAACAGCAAGTCAAGGAGGGACTTGTGAGAAGATATTGGTTGGAGGATGATTTACTCTATGCCAAAGGAGGTAGAGTGTATGTTCCTAGTGGGGGTGGCCTACGAAAGGAATTGTTGCGGGAAATGCATGATCCGCAATGGGCGGGACATCCTGGTGTGGATAGGATGACAGCATTGGTTTCAAGGTCCTACTACTGGCCAAAGTTGGAGGACGACATTGAAGCTTACGTGAAGACTTGCTTGGTGTGTCAACAAGACAAGTTTGAACGAAAGAAAGAGGCGGGACTGCTACAACCACTTCCTATACCGGACAGACCATGGCAATCGGTGTCGATGGATTTCATCACCAACCTACCAAAAGCGGAAGGTATGCGGTCTATCCTAGTTGTGGTTGATAGGTTTTCAAAGTATGCGGTTTTCATAGCTACACCGCATGCTTCTCCTGCGGATGTAACAGCAGGGTTGTTTTTCAAACATGTGGTGAAGTACTTTGGATTGCCGGAGGATATCATTAGTGATCGAGATGCTAGGTTCACAGGCAGGTTTTGGACAAGTTTGTTTAACATGATGGGGTCTGAGTTGAAGTTTTCCACTGCTAATCATCCTCAAACTGATGGCCAAACGGAGAGAATGAATCAGTTGTTGGAAGAGTATCTTAGACATTATGTGACAGCTAGTCAAAAGAATTGGGTAGGGCTGTTGGATGCCGCTCAGTTTTGCTATAACCTACATCGGTCCTCGGCGACAGGCATGAGTCCTTTTGAGTTGGCAATGGGTCAACAGCCTCGAACACCTCAGGAAGTTGCGGTGCAACGGACTGGAGGGAAGTGCCCTGCAGCGTACAGATTCGCTCGTTCCAAACAAGAGTTGTTGGAAGAAGCTCGCGACAGTTTGTCAAAGGCTAGGAGAAGGATGAAGAAGTATGCTGACAAAGGGAGGAGGGCATTGGAATTCAACGTTGGGGATAAGGTATTGCTTAAGCTTACTCCTCAAATGTGGAAAAAGATAAGTAGCAAGGTAGTCCATAGGGGACTCATTCCGAAGTATGATGGACCTTTTGAGGTGATCAAACGTGTGGGGAATGTTGCTTATCGACTGAAATTGCCGGATCGGTTGAAAGTACATCCAACCTTCCATGTAAGTTTTCTTAAGCCATTCTTCGAAGATTCTGAAAATCCTTTGCGAGGTCAAGCGTTGAGGGCACCTCCTGTGGTTCGGAAACAATTTGACAAGGAGGTCGAAAAGATTTTGGATCATAGAACACAAGGGCAGAGTAAGAAGAATAGGCGAACAGATTATTTGGTACAATGGAAGGGAGGCAGCGAAGCGGATGCTAGCTGGGAGAGGGATGTAACTTTGTGGCAGTTTGAGAAACAGGTGCGGGAGTACTTGGGGAGGGCACCGACGAGGGCGTCGGTCTCTTCTAGTGGGGGTGGTTTGTAAGACCCTTACAAGTGCCATGGCATTGCGCAAGTGCCATGGCCAAGTGTGGCAACAACTGTGCAAAAGGTTTGGCAGTGGTTGTCATGGAAATGTGCAAGACTACCTTGGAAGCCTCGACAGCGCATATGGGACAAGTGCGCAGCGTACATCGGCAGCACAGCACAGCGGCATGCAGGCAGCATGTAGGCAGCATGCAGGCAGCGCGCAGGCAGCGAACGCTGGCAGCTCGTAGGCAGATCGTGGGAGCGGTTGGCTGGCGGGTTGTGCGCATAGTGCTGGCAGATCGTGCAAGCAGGTGGCTGGCAGATCGTGCAGGCAGTTGGCTGGCAGAATGTGTGACGGTTGCTGGCAGTTTCGTGTGGGCAGTTGTGAGGAGAAATTCTAGTAGATGTGCAGCGAGATAAAAGGGCATGTCTGGGTGGTTACGCATGGTGGTGGCAAAGTGGCATGCATGGAATGCATCATGTGGAGAAGGCAATGTTAATGGAAGGAGTGGGCGGTTACCTTGCACCTTTGTAGGCATACAACATGGCATGATGGCATGACATGGCCTTGACATTGACACATGGCGCCACAAGCAAAAAGGAAGCCTTAAGAATAGGAGTTCGTGGGTTTCTTTGTGGGATGGTGACACAGTGGGTTTCATGGGGAAAACTACCTATGTCATGGTGGCTGCGCGTATGGCAGACACATCACCTAAGCAGTTGGGGTTGTCAACTGTGATAGTCTATAAATAGGCCTTAGAGTAGGCATTGTAGACAGAGACTTGAGAGGTAGAGACTCTTAAGAGAACTAGCGTAGACACGAGAGAGTAAGACAGCAAAGTGCATGTGCTGATCTACTAAGTGTCCTAGGCAAAGTGTATCCTTGTCTTGTGCAAAGAAAAGGTTGGGGGTGTTGCCCTGTAAATTGTGCTGTGTCTATATTTGTGTGTGAGAGCGTGAGTGGCTGAGACTGTGCTTGGTGTACAGTGCCATTACAAGGGTTGAAATTTGGGCGTAAATTTACCCCTGTTACAGTTGGTATCAGAGCGTGCTTTAGTCGCGTTTCTGGTGGTGTTCGAGTGGAGTTCGGATATCGTTCGAGTGGAGTTCGAGTTGCGGATTGTCCCCTGGGATCCGTGTGTGGCAATTTTCGAGCAAGGATTAGTCTTGGAGTTGCGAAGGGATGGCTGGAGGTAGTGATTCCTTGAAGGAGAGAGTAACAAGGATTGAAAATTTCCTTGGTACCGTGTCTGGTGAAGAGACCGAGAGTGTGGTCAACCAGATGGGAGATCTCAATGCCAAGATAGCAGAGATCGAGAAGATCCTCGGAGGGTTGAAAACTTCGATGGAGAAGAAGCTCACCGATTGTTTAGGTGACATGGATGGCTTAGCAGAGGCCATTGGTGGAAAGCTCAAGGAGGTGGAGACAGAATTGAGCGTGATGAAGCTTGCTATGAGTGGCATGACTTCGAGTCATGAGAGTTCCATGACGACCAAGATAAAGGTGCCTGAGCCAAAGGCGTATGTTGGCGAGCGAAGCTCCAAGGACTTGGAGAATTTCTTGTGGGATATGGAGCAGTATTTCAAAGCTGCTAAGGTTCCGGATGCCGAGAGGGTGTCTATCACGAGCATGTACTTGGCGGGTGATGCTAAGTTATGGTGGAGGACTCGTGCACAAGAAGTGTCAAGTGGGAGTAGACCTGCTATTGAAGAGTGGGTTGTGCTGAAGAAGGAGTTGAGAGGCCAATTCCTTCCATGCAATGCTGCGTGGTTAGCAAGGGAAGCTTTGAAGAACTTGAAGCAAGTTGGTTCAGTGAAGGACTACGTGAAGGCTTTCTGTTCTTTGATGCTCGATGTGTCTAACATGTCTGAGGAGGATAAGTTGTTTAACTTCCTCACAAATCTGCAACCGTGGGCACAGACGGAATTGAGGAGACAGGATGTCAAGAGCCTCAATACCGCCATTGCCGCTGCAGAGAGATTGATGGACTACCGAGCAGCAGTCATTTCCTGTGGGAAGAAAGAGCAAGGTGGGAAGAGACATTGGGACAACAAAACGGTCGACAAAGGGAAGGAGACCAAGGTTGTTCAGAATGGTGCCAAGGGGGAAGAAAACAAAGACAAGAAGACGTTCTCGGGTTGTTTTCTTTGCCAAGGGCCTCACCGTGTGAAGGACTGTCCCAAGAAGCAAAACTTGAATGCAGTTGTTGTGAAGAATGGAGATGCTGAAGAGTGCAGCAACTTCCAGGTGAGTCCAATGGTTTTGTTGAATTCACTAAGAGTTGTCCCACCGGAAGATCCTTTGGATGAGGATGCATTGGTGCAACCGGTGTTGGAGGTAATTGAGGTGTTCGTGGACGTGTTTGCCATGGAGCCCTCAGAAATTCTGATTGATGCTTCTCTAGTGCATGGGGGTATGCTAATAGAGGCCATTGAGAATATGGTTCCGAATTGGGATTTGGATTGTGGGTTGGAAGAGATGCAGCTTGCGGCGTTAGCACATTGTCTAGATGTTTGGAGAGTCTATCTGCTTGATAGGAAGTTTGTGGCAAGGACTTGTGTGTTGCACAGTCACATGTACTGTTCAGGTAACATTCGAGACGAGTTTGGCATATATTTGGATGTGCTAGATGAGTTTGATTTCGAGTTAGCCTACATGACCACAAGACACAGAAACTTCGTGGAGCAGTCAGACGAGTTGATGACAGATGGAGCCGAATCTGATTCTTCTGCTTCAGATCCTTCGGAAAGTGAGTCGGAAGGTGAACCATGGGAGAGCTCGGCTATTGATAGCATTTTGAGAAATGCTATGTTTGAAAAAAGGAATGAAAGTTCTGAGGCTAAGGAGGAGCCAATGGAGGAAGATGAGCCAAGGGTGGAGTCCATGGCCGGTATCATTGTAATCTCAAGTGACGATGAAGAGGAGCCTATGGAAGAGCCCATGGAGGTGATCTTGATCGAGTCAAGTGATGACGAGTCTATGGAGGAGAGCAATGGTGAAGTGGTTCAAGCGGAACCATGTGATGTTCAGAAGAACGAAGACCGCCAAGGAGTTAAGCCGACGAGGGCGTCGGGCTCTTGTGGTGGGGGTGGTTTGTAAGACCCTTACAAGTTGGCATAGGCCATGGCATGGTTTGGATGTTTTGCACCATGCCAAGGCAAGCCAAGGGTGCATGGGAGGTGCACTCGTGAAGCAAGACGACGTCGAAGGACAAGTGTTTTGGGCTGAGAGTTGACAGCCAAGACATGGCAGCATGACAGACTTGGCGTTGGCATTGGACATTGGCATTGGCATTGGCATTGGCGCTGTCGAGAGGTTGACATAGGTGCTGTCGACAGGCAGTGCGCGCAGCATGTAGGCAGGCTGTGCAACAGACGCCGACAGGAGATGCGCGCAGGGTGCTGGCAGGATGCGCAAAGGGTGTCGACAGAGTGTGGCGCAAGTCTGGAATGGTTGGCAGTTACGCTGGTGCGCATCGTGCGCGCAGCATGCGCGCAGAATGCGCAACGCACGCAGGCAGTTTGTGCTGGACGTGGCAGTTTGGCTGAAATCATGCTCAAGTGGGTCTAGGACGTGGGCAAAACGGTTTTGAGCAGTCCTTGAGTGGTTGGACGTGGCTAGGAGTTGCTGCAAGCTTGAAATTCGGATTGTGGGCTGATCATGGAGCATTAGTGGGCGGTTACTTGGTAGTGGCTGCATGTTCCAAGATGTGGGGAGATTTTTAAGGAGGAAAATCTGCCCATGAAGGTAGTGGGCTGCGAGGTGGCGGCTGATGAGTGCTAGACAGGTTTTTAGGAGAGAAAAACGTGGCTAGGTGGCTGATCTAAAGGTTGGCAAAGTTTCCTAAGTAGATGGGGGTGTCATCTACATAGTGTAGGCTTATAAATACCTTGTGAAGGTGTGTGGTTGAGAACCAAGTGATGTGGTATCCAACTAAGAGTGAGAGCTTGTAATCCTTTGCTATTCGTGAATAGAAGGTTGGGAACTTTCCCGTATATGCGTGTGTGAGAGTTTTCCTACGTGAGGCAAGTCTTACTTGAGAGAGTGTTGGTGTCACTTGTTCCGCTGCGTGTACTCTGAAGCCTCGCAGGTTTAGAGGTGAAGAGAAGGCTGACTTAGGAGGAGTCTAAGTGCCGAACAAGGGCCGAAAAATTAAAGGCGTTTTTCACCCCTGTTACAGTTGGTATCAGAGCGTGCTTTAGTCGCGTTTCTGGTGGTGTTCGAGTGGAGTTCGGATATCGTTCGAGTGGAGTTCGAGTTGCTGATTGTCCCCTGGGATCCGTGTGTGGCAATTTTCGAGCAAGGATTAGTCTTGGAGTTGCGAAGGGATGGCTGGAGGTAGTGATTCCTTGAAGGAGAGAGTAACAAGGATCGAAAATTTCCTTGGTACCGTGTCTGGTGAAGAGACCGAGAGTGTGGTCGACCAGATGGGAGATCTCAATGCCAAGATAGCAGAGATCGAGAAGATCCTCGGAGGGTTGAAAACTTCGATGGAGAAGAAGCTCACCGATTGTTTAGGTGACATGGATGGCTTAGCAGAGGCCATTGGTGGAAAGCTCAAGGAGGTGGAGACAGAATTGAGCGTGATGAAGCTTGCTATGAGTGGCATGACTTCGAGTCATGAGAGTTCCATGACGACCAAGATAAAGGTGCCTGAGCCAAAGGCGTATGTTGGCGAGCGAAGCTCCAAGGACTTGGAGAATTTCTTGTGGGATATGGAGCAGTATTTCAAAGCTGCTAAGGTTCCGGATGCCGAGAGGGTGTCTATCACGAGCATGTACTTGGCGGGTGATGCTAAGTTATGGTGGAGGACTCGTGCACAAGAAGTGTCAAGTGGGAGTAGACCTGCTATTGAAGAGTGGGTTGTGCTGAAGAAGGAGTTGAGAGGCCAATTCCTTCCATGCAATGCTGCGTGGTTAGCAAGGGAAGCTTTGAAGAACTTGAAGCAAGTTGGTTCAGTGAAGGACTACGTGAAGGCTTTCTGTTCTTTGATGCTCGATGTGTCTAACATGTCTGAGGAGGATAAGTTGTTTAACTTCCTCACAAATCTGCAACCGTGGGCACAGACGGAATTGAGGAGACAGGATGTCAAGAGCCTCAATACCGCCATTGCCGCTGCAGAGAGATTGATGGACTACCGAGCAGCAGTCATTTCCTGTGGGAAGAAAGAGCAAGGTGGGAAGAGACATTGGGACAACAAAACGGTCGACAAAGGGAAGGAGACCAAGGTTGTTCAGAATGGTGCCAAGGGGGAAGAAAACAAAGACAAGAAGACGTTCTCGGGTTGTTTTCTTTGCCAAGGGCCTCACCGTGTGAAGGACTGTCCCAAGAAGCAAAACTTGAATGCAGTTGTTGTGAAGAATGGAGGTGCTGAAGAGTGCAGCAACTTCCAGGTGAGTCCAATGGTTTTGTTGAATTCACTAAGAGTTGTCCCACCGGAAGATCCTTTGGATGAGGATGCATTGGTGCAACCGGTGTTGGAGGTAATTGAGGTGTTCGTGGACGTGTTTGCCATGGAGCCCTCAGAAATTCTGATTGATGCTTCTCTAGTGCATGGGGGTATGCTAATAGAGGTCATTGAGAATATGGTTCCGAATTGGGATTTGGATTGTGGGTTGGAAGAGATGCAGCTTGCGGCGTTAGCACATTGTCTAGATGTTTGGAGAGTCTATCTGCTTGATAGGAAGTTTGTGGCAAGGACTTGTGTGTTGCACAGTCACATGTACTGTTCAGGTAACATTCGAGACGAGTTTGGCATATATTTGGATGTGCTAGATGAGTTTGATTTCGAGTTAGCCTACATGACCACAAGACACAGAAACTTCGTGGAGCAGTCAGACGAGTTGATGACAGATGGAGCCGAATCTGATTCTTCTGCTTCAGATCCTTCGGAAAGTGAGTCGGAAGGTGAACCATGGGAGAGCTCGGCTATTGATAGCATTTTGAGAAATGCTATGTTTGAAAAAAGGAATGAAAGTTCTGAGGCTAAGGAGGAGCCAATGGAGGAAGATGAGCCAAGGGTGGAGTCCATGGCCGGTATCATTGTAATCTCAAGTGACGATGAAGAGGAGCCTATGGAAGAGCCCATGGAGGTGATCTTGATCGAGTCAAGTGATGACGAGTCTATGGAGGAGAGCAATGGTGAAGTGGTTCAAGCGGAACCATGTGATGTTCAGAAGAACGAAGACCGCCAAGGAGTTAAGCCGACGAGGGCGTCGGGCTCTTGTGGTGGGGGTGGTTTGTAAGACCCTTACAAGTTGGCATAGGCCATGGCATGGTTTGGATGTTTTGCACCATGCCAAGGCAAGCCAAGGGTGCATGGGAGGTGCACTCGTGAAGCAAGACGACGTCGAAGGACAAGTGTTTTGGGCTGAGAGTTGACAGCCAAGACATGGCAGCATGACAGACTTGGCGTTGGCATTGGACATTGGCATTGGCATTGGCATTGGCGCTGTCGAGAGGTTGACATAGGTGCTGTCGACAGGCAGTGCGCGCAGCATGTAGGCAGGCTGTGCAACAGACGCCGACAGGAGATGCGCGCAGGGTGCTGGCAGGATGCGCAAAGGGTGTCGACAGAGTGTGGCGCAAGTCTGGAATGGTTGGCAGTTACGCTGGTGCGCATCGTGCGCGCAGCGTGCGCGCAGAATGCGCAACGCACGCAGGCAGTTTGTGCTGGACGTGGCAGTTTGGCTGAAATCATGCTCAAGTGGGTCTAGGACGTGGGCAAAACGGTTTTGAGCAGTCCTTGAGTGGTTGGACGTGGCTAGGAGTTGCTGCAAGCTTGAAATTCGGATTGTGGGCTGATCATGGAGCATTAGTGGGCGGTTACTTGGTAGTGGCTGCATGTTCCAAGATGTGGGGAGATTTTTAAGGAGGAAAATCTGCCCATGAAGGTAGTGGGCTGCGAGGTGGCGGCTGATGAGTGCTAGACAGGTTTTTAGGAGAGAAAAACGTGGCTAGGTGGCTGATCTAAAGGTTGGCAAAGTTTCCTAAGTAGATGGGGGTGTCATCTACATAGTGTAGGCTTATAAATACCTTGTGAAGGTGTGTGGTTGAGAACCAAGTGATGTGGTATCCAACTAAGAGTGAGAGCTTGTAATCCTTTGCTATTCGTGAATAGAAGGTTGGGAACTTTCCCGTATATGCGTGTGTGAGAGTTTTCCTACGTGAGGCAAGTCTTACTTGAGAGAGTGTTGGTGTCACTTGTTCCGCTGCGTGTACTCTGAAGCCTCGCAGGTTTAGAGGTGAAGAGAAGGCTGACTTAGGAGGAGTCTAAGTGCCGAACAAGGGCCGAAAAATTAAAGGCGTTTTTCACCCCTGTTACAGTTGGTATCAGAGCGTGCTTTAGTCGCGTTTCTGGTGGTGTTCGAGTGGAGTTCGGATATCGTTCGAGTGGAGTTCGAGTTGCGGATTGTCCCCTGGGATCCGTGTGTGGCAATTTTCGAGCAAGGATTAGTCTTGGAGTTGCGAAGGGATGGCTGGAGGTAGTGATTCCTTGAAGGAGAGAGTAACAAGGATCGAAAATTTCCTTGGTACCGTGTCTGGTGAAGAGACCGAGAGTGTGGTCGACCAGATGGGAGATCTCAATGCCAAGATAGCAGAGATCGAGAAGATCCTCGGAGGGTTGAAAACTTCGATGGAGAAGAAGCTCACCGATTGTTTAGGTGACATGGATGGCTTAGCAGAGGCCATTGGTGGAAAGCTCAAGGAGGTGGAGACAGAATTGAGCGTGATGAAGCTTGCTATGAGTGGCATGACTTCGAGTCATGAGAGTTCCATGACGACCAAGATAAAGGTGCCTGAGCCAAAGGCGTATGTTGGCGAGCGAAGCTCCAAGGACTTGGAGAATTTCTTGTGGGATATGGAGCAGTATTTCAAAGCTGCTAAGGTTCCGGATGCCGAGAGGGTGTCTATCACGAGCATGTACTTGGCGGGTGATGCTAAGTTATGGTGGAGGACTCGTGCACAAGAAGTGTCAAGTGGGAGTAGACCTGCTATTGAAGAGTGGGTTGTGCTGAAGAAGGAGTTGAGAGGCCAATTCCTTCCATGCAATGCTGCGTGGTTAGCAAGGGAAGCTTTGAAGAACTTGAAGCAAGTTGGTTCAGTGAAGGACTACGTGAAGGCTTTCTGTTCTTTGATGCTCGATGTGTCTAACATGTCTGAGGAGGATAAGTTGTTTAACTTCCTCACAAATCTGCAACCGTGGGCACAGACGGAATTGAGGAGACAGGATGTCAAGAGCCTCAATACCGCCATTGCCGCTGCAGAGAGATTGATGGACTACCGAGCAGCAGTCATTTCCTGTGGGAAGAAAGAGCAAGGTGGGAAGAGACATTGGGACAACAAAACGGTCGACAAAGGGAAGGAGACCAAGGTTGTTCAGAATGGTGCCAAGGGGGAAGAAAACAAAGACAAGAAGACGTTCTCGGGTTGTTTTCTTTGCCAAGGGCCTCACCGTGTGAAGGACTGTCCCAAGAAGCAAAACTTGAATGCAGTTGTTGTGAAGAATGGAGGTGCTGAAGAGTGCAGCAACTTCCAGGTGAGTCCAATGGTTTTGTTGAATTCACTAAGAGTTGTCCCACCGGAAGATCCTTTGGATGAGGATGCATTGGTGCAACCGGTGTTGGAGGTAATTGAGGTGTTCGTGGACGTGTTTGCCATGGAGCCCTCAGAAATTCTGATTGATGCTTCTCTAGTGCATGGGGGTATGCTAATAGAGGTCATTGAGAATATGGTTCCGAATTGGGATTTGGATTGTGGGTTGGAAGAGATGCAGCTTGCGGCGTTAGCACATTGTCTAGATGTTTGGAGAGTCTATCTGCTTGATAGGAAGTTTGTGGCAAGGACTTGTGTGTTGCACAGTCACATGTACTGTTCAGGTAACATTCGAGACGAGTTTGGCATATATTTGGATGTGCTAGATGAGTTTGATTTCGAGTTAGCCTACATGACCACAAGACACAGAAACTTCGTGGAGCAGTCAGACGAGTTGATGACAGATGGAGCCGAATCTGATTCTTCTGCTTCAGATCCTTCGGAAAGTGAGTCGGAAGGTGAACCATGGGAGAGCTCGGCTATTGATAGCATTTTGAGAAATGCTATGTTTGAAAAAAGGAATGAAAGTTCTGAGGCTAAGGAGGAGCCAATGGAGGAAGATGAGCCAAGGGTGGAGTCCATGGCCGGTATCATTGTAATCTCAAGTGACGATGAAGAGGAGCCTATGGAAGAGCCCATGGAGGTGATCTTGATCGAGTCAAGTGATGACGAGTCTATGGAGGAGAGCAATGGTGAAGTGGTTCAAGCGGAACCATGTGATGTTCAGAAGAACGAAGACCGCCAAGGAGTTAAGCCGACGAGGGCGTCGGGCTCTTGTGGTGGGGGTGGTTTGTAAGACCCTTACAAGTTGGCATAGGCCATGGCATGGTTTGGATGTTTTGCACCATGCCAAGGCAAGCCAAGGGTGCATGGGAGGTGCACTCGTGAAGCAAGACGACGTCGAAGGACAAGTGTTTTGGGCTGAGAGTTGACAGCCAAGACATGGCAGCATGACAGACTTGGCGTTGGCATTGGACATTGGCATTGGCATTGGCATTGGCGCTGTCGAGAGGTTGACATAGGTGCTGTCGACAGGCAGTGCGCGCAGCATGTAGGCAGGCTGTGCAACAGACGCCGATAGGAGATGCGCGCAGGGTGCTGGCAGGATGCGCAAAGGGTGTCGACAGAGTGTGGCGCAAGTCTGGAATGGTTGGCAGTTACGCTGGTGCGCATCGTGCGCGCAGCGTGCGCGCAGAATGCGCAACGCACGCAGGCAGTTTGTGCTGGACGTGGCAGTTTGGCTGAAATCATGCTCAAGTGGGTCTAGGACGTGGGCAAAACGGTTTTGAGCAGTCCTTGAGTGGTTGGACGTGGCTAGGAGTTGCTGCAAGCTTGAAATTCGGATTGTGGGCTGATCATGGAGCATTAGTGGGCGGTTACTTGGTAGTGGCTGCATGTTCCAAGATGTGGGGAGATTTTTAAGGAGGAAAATCTGCCCATGAAGGTAGTGGGCTGCGAGGTGGCGGCTGATGAGTGCTAGACAGGTTTTTAGGAGAGAAAAACGTGGCTAGGTGGCTGATCTAAAGGTTGGCAAAGTTTCCTAAGTAGATGGGGGTGTCATCTACATAGTGTAGGCTTATAAATACCTTGTGAAGGTGTGTGGTTGAGAACCAAGTGATGTGGTATCCAACTAAGAGTGAGAGCTTGTAATCCTTTGCTATTCGTGAATAGAAGGTTGGGAACTTTCCCGTATATGCGTGTGTGAGAGTTTTCCTACGTGAGGCAAGTCTTACTTGAGAGAGTGTTGGTGTCACTTGTTCCGCTGCGTGTACTCTGAAGCCTCGCAGGTTTAGAGGTGAAGAGAAGGCTGACTTAGGAGGAGTCTAAGTGCCGAACAAGGGCCGAAAAATTAAAGGCGTTTTTCACCCCTGTTACAGTTTGTAAGACCCTTACAAGTTGGCATAGGCCATGGCATGGTTTGGATGTTTTGCACCATGCCAAGGCAAGCCAAGGGTGCATGGGAGGTGCACTCGTGAAGCAAGACGACGTCGAAGGACAAGTGTTTTGGGCTGAGAGTTGACAGCCAAGACATGGCAGCATGACAGACTTGGCGTTGGCATTGGACATTGGCATTGGCATTGGCATTGGCGCTGTCGAGAGGTTGACATAGGTGCTGTCGACAGGCAGTGCGCGCAGCATGTAGGCAGGCTGTGCAACAGACGCCGACAGGAGATGCGCGCAGGGTGCTGGCAGGATGCGCAAAGGGTGTCGACAGAGTGTGGCGCAAGTCTGGAATGGTTGGCAGTTACGCTGGTGCGCATCGTGCGCGCAGCATGCGCGCAGAATGCGCAACGCACGCAGGCAGTTTGTGCTGGACGTGGCAGTTTGGCTGAAATCATGCTCAAGTGGGTCTAGGACGTGGGCAAAACGGTTTTGAGCAGTCCTTGAGTGGTTGGACGTGGCTAGGAGTTGCTGCAAGCTTGAAATTCGGATTGTGGGCTGATCATGGAGCATTAGTGGGCGGTTACTTGGTAGTGGCTGCATGTTCCAAGATGTGGGGAGATTTTTAAGGAGGAAAATCTGCCCATGAAGGTAGTGGGCTGCGAGGTGGCGGCTGATGAGTGCTAGACAGGTTTTTAGGAGAGAAAAACGTGGCTAGGTGGCTGATCTAAAGGTTGGCAAAGTTTCCTAAGTAGATGGGGGTGTCATCTACATAGTGTAGGCTTATAAATACCTTGTGAAGGTGTGTGGTTGAGAACCAAGTGATGTGGTATCCAACTAAGAGTGAGAGCTTGTAATCCTTTGCTATTCGTGAATAGAAGGTTGGGAACTTTCCCGTATATGCGTGTGTGAGAGTTTTCCTACGTGAGGCAAGTCTTACTTGAGAGAGTGTTGGTGTCACTTGTTCCGCTGCGTGTACTCTGAAGCCTCGCAGGTTTAGAGGTGAAGAGAAGGCTGACTTAGGAGGAGTCTAAGTGCCGAACAAGGGCCGAAAAATTAAAGGCGTTTTTCACCCCTGTTACAGTTGGTATCAGAGCGTGCTTTAGTCGCGTTTCTGGTGGTGTTCGAGTGGAGTTCGGATATCGTTCGAGTGGAGTTCGAGTTGCGGATTGTCCCCTGGGATCCGTGTGTGGCAATTTTCGAGCAAGGATTAGTCTTGGAGTTGCGAAGGGATGGCTGGAGGTAGTGATTCCTTGAAGGAGAGAGTAACAAGGATTGAAAATTTCCTTGGTACCGTGTCTGGTGAAGAGACCGAGAGTGTGGTCGACCAGATGGGAGATCTCAATGCCAAGATAGCAGAGATCGAGAAGATCCTCGGAGGGTTGAAAACTTCGATGGAGAAGAAGCTCACCGATTGTTTAGGTGACATGGATGGCTTAGCAGAGGCCATTGGTGGAAAGCTCAAGGAGGTGGAGACAGAATTGAGCGTGATGAAGCTTGCTATGAGTGGCATGACTTCGAGTCATGAGAGTTCCATGACGACCAAGATAAAGGTGCCTGAGCCAAAGGCGTATGTTGGCGAGCGAAGCTCCAAGGACTTGGAGAATTTCTTGTGGGATATGGAGCAGTATTTCAAAGCTGCTAAGGTTCCGGATGCCGAGAGGGTGTCTATCACGAGCATGTACTTGGCGGGTGATGCTAAGTTATGGTGGAGGACTCGTGCACAAGAAGTGTCAAGTGGGAGTAGACCTGCTATTGAAGAGTGGGTTGTGCTGAAGAAGGAGTTGAGAGGCCAATTCCTTCCATGCAATGCTGCGTGGTTAGCAAGGGAAGCTTTGAAGAACTTGAAGCAAGTTGGTTCAGTGAAGGACTACGTGAAGGCTTTCTGTTCTTTGATGCTCGATGTGTCTAACATGTCTGAGGAGGATAAGTTGTTTAACTTCCTCACAAATCTGCAACCGTGGGCACAGACGGAATTGAGGAGACAGGATGTCAAGAGCCTCAATACCGCCATTGCCGCTGCAGAGAGATTGATGGACTACCGAGCAGCAGTCATTTCCTGTGGGAAGAAAGAGCAAGGTGGGAAGAGACATTGGGACAACAAAACGGTCGACAAAGGGAAGGAGACCAAGGTTGTTCAGAATGGTGCCAAGGGGGAAGAAAACAAAGACAAGAAGACGTTCTCGGGTTGTTTTCTTTGCCAAGGGCCTCACCGTGTGAAGGACTGTCCCAAGAAGCAAAACTTGAATGCAGTTGTTGTGAAGAATGGAGATGCTGAAGAGTGCAGCAACTTCCAGGTGAGTCCAATGGTTTTGTTGAATTCACTAAGAGTTGTCCCACCGGAAGATCCTTTGGATGAGGATGCATTGGTGCAACCGGTGTTGGAGGTAATTGAGGTGTTCGTGGACGTGTTTGCCATGGAGCCCTCAGAAATTCTGATTGATGCTTCTCTAGTGCATGGGGGTATGCTAATAGAGGCCATTGAGAATATGGTTCCGAATTGGGATTTGGATTGTGGGTTGGAAGAGATGCAGCTTGCGGCGTTAGCACATTGTCTAGATGTTTGGAGAGTCTATCTGCTTGATAGGAAGTTTGTGGCAAGGACTTGTGTGTTGCACAGTCACATGTACTGTTCAGGTAACATTCGAGACGAGTTTGGCATATATTTGGATGTGCTAGATGAGTTTGATTTCGAGTTAGCCTACATGACCACAAGACACAGAAACTTCGTGGAGCAGTCAGACGAGTTGATGACAGATGGAGCCGAATCTGATTCTTCTGCTTCAGATCCTTCGGAAAGTGAGTCGGAAGGTGAACCATGGGAGAGCTCGGCTATTGATAGCATTTTGAGAAATGCTATGTTTGAAAAAAGGAATGAAAGTTCTGAGGCTAAGGAGGAGCCAATGGAGGAAGATGAGCCAAGGGTGGAGTCCATGGCCGGTATCATTGTAATCTCAAGTGACGATGAAGAGGAGCCTATGGAAGAGCCCATGGAGGTGATCTTGATCGAGTCAAGTGATGACGAGTCTATGGAGGAGAGCAATGGTGAAGTGGTTCAAGCGGAACCATGTGATGTTCAGAAGAACGAAGACCGCCAAGGAGTTAAGCCGACGAGGGCGTCGGGCTCTTGTGGTGGGGGTGGTTTGTAAGACCCTTACAAGTTGGCATAGGCCATGGCATGGTTTGGATGTTTTGCACCATGCCAAGGCAAGCCAAGGGTGCATGGGAGGTGCACTCGTGAAGCAAGACGACGTCGAAGGACAAGTGTTTTGGGCTGAGAGTTGACAGCCAAGACATGGCAGCATGACAGACTTGGCGTTGGCATTGGACATTGGCATTGGCATTGGCATTGGCGCTGTCGAGAGGTTGACATAGGTGCTGTCGACAGGCAGTGCGCGCAGCATGTAGGCAGGCTGTGCAACAGACGCCGACAGGAGATGAGCGCAGGGTGCTGGCAGGATGCGCAAAGGGTGTCGACAGAGTGTGGCGCAAGTCTGGAATGGTTGGCAGTTACGCTGGTGCGCATCGTGCGCGCAGCATGCGCGCAGAATGCGCAACGCACGCAGGCAGTTTGTGCTGGACGTGGCAGTTTGGCTGAAATCATGCTCAAGTGGGTCTAGGACGTGGGCAAAACGGTTTTGAGCAGTCCTTGAGTGGTTGGACGTGGCTAGGAGTTGCTGCAAGCTTGAAATTCGGATTGTGGGCTGATCATGGAGCATTAGTGGGCGGTTACTTGGTAGTGGCTGCATGTTCCAAGATGTGGGGAGATTTTTAAGGAGGAAAATCTGCCCATGAAGGTAGTGGGCTGCGAGGTGGCGGCTGATGAGTGCTAGACAGGTTTTTAGGAGAGAAAAACGTGGCTAGGTGGCTGATCTAAAGGTTGGCAAAGTTTCCTAAGTAGATGGGGGTGTCATCTACATAGTGTAGGCTTATAAATACCTTGTGAAGGTGTGTGGTTGAGAACCAAGTGATGTGGTATCCAACTAAGAGTGAGAGCTTGTAATCCTTTGCTATTCGTGAATAGAAGGTTGGGAACTTTCCCGTATATGCGTGTGTGAGAGTTTTCCTACGTGAGGCAAGTCTTACTTGAGAGAGTGTTGGTGTCACTTGTTCCGCTGCGTGTACTCTGAAGCCTCGCAGGTTTAGAGGTGAAGAGAAGGCTGACTTAGGAGGAGTCTAAGTGCCGAACAAGGGCCGAAAAATTAAAGGCGTTTTTCACCCCTGTTACAGGGGTAAATTTACGCCCAAATTTCAACCCTTGTAATGGCACTGTACACCAAGCACAGTCTCAGCCACTCACGCTCTCACACACAAATATAGACACAGCACAATTTACAGGGCAACACCCCCAACCTTTTCTTTGCACAAGACAAGGATACACTTTGCCTAGGACACTTAGTAGATCAGCACATGCACTTTGCTGTCTTACTCTCTCGTGTCTACGCTAGTTCTCTTAAGAGTCTCTACCTCTCAAGTCTCTGTCTACAATGCCTACTCTAAGGCCTATTTATAGACTATCACAGTTGACAACCCCAACTGCTTAGGTGATGTGTCTGCCATACGCGCAGCCACCATGACATAGGTAGTTTTCCCCATGAAACCCACTATGTCACCATCCCACAAAGAAACCCACGAACTCCTATTCTTAAGGCTTCCTTTTTGCTTGTGGCGCCATGTGTCAATGTCAAGGCCATGTCATGCCATCATGCCATGTTGTATGCCTACAAAGGTGCAAGGTAACCGCCCACTCCTTCCATTAACATTGCCTTCTCCACATGATGCATTCCATGCATGCCACTTTGCCACCACCATGCGTAACCACCCAGACATGCCCTTTTATCTCGCTGCACATCTACTAGAATTTCTCCTCACAACTGCCCACACGAAACTGCCAGCAACCGTCACACATTCTGCCAGCCAACTGCCTGCACGATCTGCCAGCCACCTGCTTGCACGATCTGCCAGCACTATGCGCACAACCCGCCAGCCAACCGCTCCCACGATCTGCCTACGAGCTGCCAGCGTTCGCTGCCTGCGCGCTGCCTGCATGCTGCCTACATGCTGCCTGCATGCCGCTGTGCTGTGCTGCCGATGTACGCTGCGCACTTGTCCCATATGCGCTGTCGAGGCTTCCAAGGTAGTCTTGCACATTTCCATGACAACCACTGCCAAACCTTTTGCACAGTTGTTGCCACACTTGGCCATGGCACTTGCGCAATGCCATGGCACTTGTAAGGGTCTTACAAACCACCCCCACTAGAAGAGACCGACGCCCTCGTCGGTGCCCTCCCCAAGTACTCCCGCACCTGTTTCTCAAACTGCCACAAAGTTACATCCCTCTCCCAGCTAGCATCCGCTTCGCTGCCTCCCTTCCATTGTACCAAATAATCTGTTCGCCTATTCTTCTTACTCTGCCCTTGTGTTCTATGATCCAAAATCTTTTCGACCTCCTTGTCAAATTGTTTCCGAACCACAGGAGGTGCCCTCAACGCTTGACCTCGCAAAGGATTTTCAGAATCTTCGAAGAATGGCTTAAGAAAACTTACATGGAAGGTTGGATGTACTTTCAACCGATCCGGCAATTTCAGTCGATAAGCAACATTCCCCACACGTTTGATCACCTCAAAAGGTCCATCATACTTCGGAATGAGTCCCCTATGGACTACCTTGCTACTTATCTTTTTCCACATTTGAGGAGTAAGCTTAAGCAATACCTTATCCCCAACGTTGAATTCCAATGCCCTCCTCCCTTTGTCAGCATACTTCTTCATCCTTCTCCTAGCCTTTGACAAACTGTCGCGAGCTTCTTCCAACAACTCTTGTTTGGAACGAGCGAATCTGTACGCTGCAGGGCACTTCCCTCCAGTCCGTTGCACCGCAACTTCCTGAGGTGTTCGAGGCTGTTGACCCATTGCCAACTCAAAAGGACTCATGCCTGTCGCCGAGGACCGATGTAGGTTATAGCAAAACTGAGCGGCATCCAACAGCCCTACCCAATTCTTTTGACTAGCTGTCACATAATGTCTAAGATACTCTTCCAACAACTGATTCATTCTCTCCGTTTGGCCATCAGTTTGAGGATGATTAGCAGTGGAAAACTTCAACTCAGACCCCATCATGTTAAACAAACTTGTCCAAAACCTGCCTGTGAACCTAGCATCTCGATCACTAATGATATCCTCCGGCAATCCAAAGTACTTCACCACATGTTTGAAAAACAACCCTGCTGTTACATCCGCAGGAGAAGCATGCGGTGTAGCTATGAAAACCGCATACTTTGAAAACCTATCAACCACAACTAGGATAGACCGCATACCTTCCGCTTTTGGTAGGTTGGTGATGAAATCCATCGACACCGATTGCCATGGTCTGTCCGGTATAGGAAGTGGTTGTAGCAGTCCCGCCTCTTTCTTTCGTTCAAACTTGTCTTGTTGACACACCAAGCAAGTCTTCACGTAAGCTTCAATGTCGTCCTCCAACTTTGGCCAGTAGTAGGACCTTGAAACCAATGCTGTCATCCTATCCACACCAGGATGTCCCGCCCATTGCGGATCATGCATTTCCCGCAACAATTCCTTTCGTAGGCCACCCCCACTAGGAACATACACTCTACCTCCTTTGGCATAGAGTAAATCATCCTCCAACCAATATCTTCTCACAAGTCCCTCCTTGACTTGCTGTTGGAGTTTGATGTAGGCTAAGTCCTTCTTAGACTGATCTCGAATCCGGTCTAAGAAATCCGATTGCACCAATGTAAGTGCAGCCACGAATTCTTGGACTTCCTTGCGACTCAACGCATCCGCCACTTGATTCTGCTTCCCCGGCCTATGCACCCAAGCAAAATCAAATTCTGACAAAAACTCTTGCCAACGCGCTTGCTTCGGAGTTAACTTCTTTTGGGTCTTGAAGTATGTGTTCGCCACATTATCTGTCACCACCGTGAACTGAGTACCCAACAAGTAGTGCCTCCAAACCTCCAAGCAATGTACCACTGCCGTCATTTCCTTCTCATGGGTCGAGTACCGTTGCTCACACTCCTTAAGCTTACGGCTTTCAAAAGCAACAGGGTGTCCCTCCTGGACCAGCACCCCTCCGATGGCTCTATCCGAGGCATCAGTATGCACTTCGAAGGGTAACTCAAAGTCAGGTAGCCTGAGCACGGGCTCGGAAGCTACAGCTTGCTTGATATCCTCAAATGCCTCATCGCATTTTTCCGTCCAACACCATGGCCTATCCTTCCTCAACAAATCTGTCAAAGCATTCACCTTCTTGGAATAACCTTCAATAAATTTGCGGTAGTAGTTAGCTAACCCAAGGAAAGATCTCAACTCAGGCACTTTAGTAGGTGCGGCCCAATCAAGAATGACTTTGACCTTCTTTCCATCCATGCGTATCTTGCCTTTGCTCACCAAATGACCCAAGAACATGATCTCCTGGCAGCAGAATTCGCATTTCTCCTTCTTGACATAGAGTTGGTATTCTCTAAGTCTTGAGAAAACTGCTCTAAGGTGTTCCAAATGACTCTCCAACGAATCACTATACACGACAATATCATCCAGATAAACCACAACAAACGAGTCCAAATACTCATAAAGGACATCATTCATCAAATTGCAGAAAGTAGCCGGGGCATTAGTAAGCCCAAACGGCATAACAAGAAACTCATATGAACCATATCTAGTTACACAAGCAGTCTTTGATTCATCCCCCTCCGCAATGCGCACCTGCCAATAACCCGAGCGCAAATCCAGTTTGGTGAAGTATGTAGCCTTCGACAACCTATCAAACAAGTCAGCCACATGTGGAACAGGATATTTGTTCTTCACAGTTACCTTGTTTAGGGCGCGATAGTCCACACACATTCTGAGCGTTCCTTCGGCCTTCCTTTGGAACAACACTGGAGCACCATATGGGGCTTTTGACGGTTGAATTAGACCTGCATCCAGCAACTCATTCAACTGCTTTCTGAGTTCCGCCAACTCAGATGGTGCCATTCGATAAGGAGCCTGTGCAGGGGGTCTCGAACCCGGAATCAACTCTATCTTGTGATCAATGGCTCGTCGGGGAGGGAGTTGCTTGGGCAATTCCGAAGGCATAATGTCCACGAACTCGTCCAGCACCTCAGCCACGCAATCAGGGACCTCCACAATCTTGTCTGGCTTGATCTCTACCAATGCCGCAAGAAAAGTCTCCTCATTCTTCCTCAAACCCGACTTAAGTTGCATAGCAGAAAGCAAACTCAACTTCCTCTTTGCAACCACCTTTTCCTTTCCAAGATCCACACTCGGAACAAAGCATGGGCTTCTTTCATCTGCAAGCATTATCCCATTCAAATAAGGGATAACAGCGGCTTTCGCTTTCAATAGGAAATCCGCTCCTAGGATGACATTAAAATCGTCTAAGGGAACAGCAACAAAACTGCATCTGCCCTCCCAAGGTCCCACCTTAAGAGACACCATGGCAGCCCCCAGAACCGACGTCGCCTCAGAATTCACTGCCTTAATTCGACACGAACTCTGAGCAAGCTCCAAGCCAAATTTCTTCACTTCTCTCTTAGCAAGGAAATTATTGGTAGCCCCCGAGTCTACCATGGCATGGGTCTCAATACCATTTATCTTCACAGCCACGTACATCAAGCCTTCTTGAAATGTAGGTTGCTTGTCTACAGTGACAATCGTATTGATCAACTGTAGAGGGTTCAATCGAGGCATCACCTCATCCGCCTCGTCATCACTTCCATTGCGATGATCTGCTACCAAGGCACTTAGCTTTTCCTTCTTTGGACAATCTCTTACTCGATGGGGACCGCCGCAAAGAAAGCATCCAGCCGAACTCGAACTGCTTCCTTTACCGTCATTAGAATACTTGGTACCCTTACCTTCTTTCTTCTTCCCATCTTTCTTCTCACCATTAGAAGCATCGGACTTCTTCCCGTCCTTCTTCCCACTGGTTCCCTTCTTCTTTTCTCCAGAAGAAGTATTGCCCATCTTGAAATCCACTAATCCTTCTGCGGCAGCAATGGCACTGGGAACATCACGAACCCCTTGCCTTCTCAACTCTGCCTGAGCCCAAGCTTGTAAGCCCGACATAAAGTTGAATAGTTTGTCCTCCTCGGACATGTTCCTTATATCCAGCAATAAGGAACTGAACTCCTTCACGTATTCACGAACAGTACCTGTGTGTTTCAACTTTTTGAGAGTCTCCCTAGCAACCCATCCTGTGTTGTTAGGAAGGAATTGATCCCTCAATTCCTTATTCAAAGTCGTCCACGTCTCGATCTTCGGTCGCCCAGCACTTGCATCATCTGACACCCTCGTACGCCACCATAGTTTGGCGTCTCCAGTCAAGAACATACAAGTTACTGTCACCTTCTCTTCCTCTGATATGCGAGCAGCTTTGAAGTATTGCTCCATATCCCATAGGAAGTTCTCTAGATCTTTAGCATTTCGGTTCCCACTGAATTGCTTCGGATCCGGCACCTTCACTTTGGACAAAGGACTCCTCTCCTCTTGACCATGCGAGACCTTCTTCAAAAGTGAGACATCTTCCTCCACAGCCCGGATGTTGGACTTGAAGACATCCACCAAGGACTCCATGTCTGTCACAATTGCGGTGAACTTAGCTTCTGTTGCGGCCATGAAGTCCTCTAGACTCTTTCGTAGAGCAACAACTTCTGAAGCACTCTCCGCACATTGGGCAGCAAGACATATTGAGTCTTCCACCAAGGGTGTACCAACGAACTCTTCGAGACGAGTAACACGGTCCTTCACCGTATCACTTCCACCAGCCATACCAAACTAGTGATAACCACGCGCAACTAGGCGCTCTGATACCAGCTGTTACAGGGGTAAATTTACGCCCAAATTTCAACCCTTGTAATGGCACTGTACACCAAGCACAGTCTCAGCCACTCACGCTCTCACACACAAATATAGACACAGCACAATTTACAGGGCAACACCCCCAACCTTTTCTTTGCACAAGACAAGGATACACTTTGCCTAGGACACTTAGTAGATCAGCACATGCACTTTGCTGTCTTACTCTCTCGTGTCTACGCTAGTTCTCTTAAGAGTCTCTACCTCTCAAGTCTCTGTCTACAATGCCTACTCTAAGGCCTATTTATAGACTATCACAGTTGACAACCCCAACTGCTTAGGTGATGTGTCTGCCATACGCGCAGCCACCATGACATAGGTAGTTTTCCCCCATGAAACCCACTATGTCACCATCCCACAAAGAAACCCACGAACTCCTATTCTTAAGGCTTCCTTTTTGCTTGTGGCGCCATGTGTCAATGTCAAGGCCATGTCATGCCATCATGCCATGTTGTATGCCTACAAAGGTGCAAGGTAACCGCCCACTCCTTCCATTAACATTGCCTTCTCCACATGATGCATTCCATGCATGCCACTTTGCCACCACCATGCGTAACCACCCAGACATGCCCTTTTATCTCGCTGCACATCTACTAGAATTTCTCCTCACAACTGCCCACACGAAACTGCCAGCAACCGTCACACATTCTGCCAGCCAACTGCCTGCACGATCTGCCAGCCACCTGCTTGCACGATCTGCCAGCACTATGCGCACAACCCGCCAGCCAACCGCTCCCACGATCTGCCTACGAGCTGCCAGCGTTCGCTGCCTGCGCGCTGCCTGCATGCTGCCTACATGCTGCCTGCATGCCGCTGTGCTGTGCTGCCGATGTACGCTGCGCACTTGTCCCATATGCGCTGTCGAGGCTTCCAAGGTAGTCTTGCACATTTCCATGACAACCACTGCCAAACCTTTTGCACAGTTGTTGCCACACTTGGCCATGGCACTTGCGCAATGCCATGGCACTTGTAAGGGTCTTACAAACCACCCCCACTAGAAGAGACCGACGCCCTCGTCGGTGCCCTCCCCAAGTACTCCCGCACCTGTTTCTCAAACTGCCACAAAGTTACATCCCTCTCCCAGCTAGCATCCGCTTCGCTGCCTCCCTTCCATTGTACCAAATAATCTGTTCGCCTATTCTTCTTACTCTGCCCTTGTGTTCTATGATCCAAAATCTTTTCGACCTCCTTGTCAAATTGTTTCCGAACCACAGGAGGTGCCCTCAACGCTTGACCTCGCAAAGGATTTTCAGAATCTTCGAAGAATGGCTTAAGAAAACTTACATGGAAGGTTGGATGTACTTTCAACCGATCCGGCAATTTCAGTCGATAAGCAACATTCCCCACACGTTTGATCACCTCAAAAGGTCCATCATACTTCGGAATGAGTCCCCTATGGACTACCTTGCTACTTATCTTTTTCCACATTTGAGGAGTAAGCTTAAGCAATACCTTATCCCCAACGTTGAATTCCAATGCCCTCCTCCCTTTGTCAGCATACTTCTTCATCCTTCTCCTAGCCTTTGACAAACTGTCGCGAGCTTCTTCCAACAACTCTTGTTTGGAACGAGCGAATCTGTACGCTGCAGGGCACTTCCCTCCAGTCCGTTGCACCGCAACTTCCTGAGGTGTTCGAGGCTGTTGACCCATTGCCAACTCAAAAGGACTCATGCCTGTCGCCGAGGACCGATGTAGGTTATAGCAAAACTGAGCGGCATCCAACAGCCCTACCCAATTCTTTTGACTAGCTGTCACATAATGTCTAAGATACTCTTCCAACAACTGATTCATTCTCTCCGTTTGGCCATCAGTTTGAGGATGATTAGCAGTGGAAAACTTCAACTCAGACCCCATCATGTTGAACAAACTTGTCCAAAACCTGCCTGTGAACCTAGCATCTCGATCACTAATGATATCCTCCGGCAATCCAAAGTACTTCACCACATGTTTGAAAAACAACCCTGCTGTCACATCCGCAGGAGAAGCATGCGGTGTGGCTATGAAAACCGCATACTTTGAAAACCTATCAACCACAACTAGGATAGACCGCATACCTTCCGCCTTCGGTAGGTTGGTGATGAAATCCATCGACACCGATTGCCATGGTCTGTCCGGTATAGGAAGTGGTTGTAGCAGTCCTGCCTCTTTCTTTCGTTCAAACTTGTCTTGTTGACATACCAAGCAAGTCTTCACGTAAGCTTCAATGTCATCCTCCAACTTTGGCCAGTAGTAGGACCTTGAAACCAATGCCGTCATCCTATCCACACCAGGATGTCCAGCCCATTGTGGATCATGCATTTCCCGCAACAATTCCTTTCGTAGGCCACCCCCACTAGGAACATACACTCTACCTCCTTTGGCATAGAGTAAATCATCCTCCAACCAATATCTTCTCACAAGTCCCTCCTTGACTTGCTGTTGGAGTTTGATGTAGGCTAAGTCCTTCTTAGACTGATCTCGAATCCGGTCTAAGAAATCCGATTGCACCAATGTAAGTGCAGCCACGAATTCTTGGACTTCCTTGCGACTCAACGTATCCGCCACTTGATTCTGCTTCCCCGGCCTATGCACCCAAGCAAAATCAAATTCTGACAAAAACTCTTGCCAACGCGCTTGCTTCGGAGTTAACTTCTTTTGGGTCTTGAAGTATGTGTTCGCCACATTATCTGTCACCACCGTGAACTGAGTACCCAACAAGTAGTGCCTCCAAACCTCCAAGCAATGTACCACTGCCGTCATTTCCTTCTCATGGGTCGAGTACCGTTGCTCACACTCCTTAAGCTTACGGCTTTCAAAAGCAACAGGGTGTCCCTCCTGGACCAGCACCCCTCCGATGGCTCTATCCGAGGCATCAGTATGCACTTCGAAGGGTAACTCAAAGTCAGGTAGCCTGAGCACGGGCTCGGAAGCTACAGCTTGCTTGATATCCTCAAATGCCTCATTGCATTTTTCCGTCCAACACCATGGCCTATCCTTCCTCAACAAATCTGTCAAAGCATTCACCTTCTTGGAATAACCTTCAATAAATTTGCGGTAGTAGTTAGCTAACCCAAGGAAAGATCTCAACTCAGGCACTTTAGTAGGTGCGGCCCAATCAAGAATGACTTTGACCTTCTTTCCATCCATGCGTATCTTGCCTTTGCTCACCAAATGACCCAAGAACATGATCTCCTGGCAGCAGAATTCGCATTTCTCCTTCTTGACATAGAGTTGGTATTCTCTAAGTCTTGAGAAAACTGCTCTAAGGTGTTCCAAATGACTCTCCAACGAATCACTATACACGACAATATCATCCAGATAAACCACAACAAACGAGTCCAAATACTCATAAAGGACATCATTCATCAAATTGCAGAAAGTAGCCGGGGCATTAGTAAGCCCAAACGGCATAACAAGAAACTCATATGAACCATATCTAGTTACACAAGCAGTCTTTGATTCATCCCCCTCCGCAATGCGCACCTGCCAATAACCCGAGCGCAAATCCAGTTTGGTGAAGTATGTAGCCTTCGACAACCTATCAAACAAGTCAGCCACATGTGGAACAGGATATTTGTTCTTCACAGTTACCTTGTTTAGGGCGCGATAGTCCACACACATTCTGAGCGTTCCTTCGGCCTTCCTTTGGAACAACACTGGAGCACCATATGGGGCTTTTGACGGTTGAATTAGACCTGCATCCAGCAACTCATTCAACTGCTTTCTGAGTTCCGCCAACTCAGATGGTGCCATTCGATAAGGAGCCTGTGCAGGGGGTCTCGAACCCGGAATCAACTCTATCTTGTGATCAATGGCTCGTCGGGGAGGGAGTTGCTTGGGCAATTCCGAAGGCATAATGTCCACGAACTCGTCCAGCACCTCAGCCACGCAATCAGGGACCTCCACAATCTTGTCTGGCTTGATCTCTACCAATGCCGCAAGAAAAGTCTCCTCATTCTTCCTCAAACCCGACTTAAGTTGCATAGCAGAAAGCAAACTCAACTTCCTCTTTGCAACCACCTTTTCCTTTCCAAGATCCACACTCGGAACAAAGCATGGGCTTCTTTCATCTGCAAGCATTATCCCATTCAAATAAGGGATAACAGCGGCTTTCGCTTTCAATAGGAAATCCGCTCCTAGGATGACATTAAAATCGTCTAAGGGAACAGCAACAAAACTGCATCTGCCCTCCCAAGGTCCCACCTTAAGAGACACCATGGCAGCCCCCAGAACCGACGTCGCCTCAGAATTCACTGCCTTAATTCGACACGAACTCTGAGCAAGCTCCAAGCCAAATTTCTTCACTTCTCTCTTAGCAAGGAAATTATTGGTAGCCCCCGAGTCTACCATGGCATGGGTCTCAATACCATTTATCTTCACAGCCACGTACATCAAGCCTTCTTGAAATGTAGGTTGCTTGTCTACAGTGACAATCGTATTGATCAACTGTAGAGGGTTCAATCGAGGCATCACCTCATCCGCCTCGTCATCACTTCCATTGCGATGATCTGCTACCAAGGCACTTAGCTTTTCCTTCTTTGGACAATCTCTTACTCGATGGGGACCGCCGCAAAGAAAGCATCCAGCCGAACTCGAACTGCTTCCTTTACCGTCATTAGAATACTTGGTACCCTTACCTTCTTTCTTCTTCCCATCTTTCTTCTCACCATTAGAAGCATCGGACTTCTTCCCGTCCTTCTTCCCACTGGTTCCCTTCTTCTTTTCTCCAGAAGAAGTATTGCCCATCTTGAAATCCACTAATCCTTCTGCGGCAGCAATGGCACTGGGAACATCACGAACCCCTTGCCTTCTCAACTCTGCCTGAGCCCAAGCTTGTAAGCCCGACATAAAGTTGAATAGTTTGTCCTCCTCGGACATGTTCCTTATATCCAGCAATAAGGAACTGAACTCCTTCACGTATTCACGAACAGTACCTGTGTGTTTCAACTTTTTGAGAGTCTCCCTAGCAACCCATCCTGTGTTGTTAGGAAGGAATTGATCCCTCAATTCCTTATTCAAAGTCGTCCACGTCTCGATCTTCGGTCGCCCAGCACTTGCATCATCTGACACCCTCGTACGCCACCATAGTTTGGCGTCTCCAGTCAAGAACATACAAGTTACTGTCACCTTCTCTTCCTCTGATATGCGAGCAGCTTTGAAGTATTGCTCCATATCCCATAGGAAGTTCTCTAGATCTTTAGCATTTCGGTTCCCACTGAATTGCTTCGGATCCGGCACCTTCACTTTGGACAAAGGACTCCTCTCCTCTTGACCATGCGAGACCTTCTTCAAAAGTGAGACATCTTCCTCCACAGCCCGGATGTTGGACTTGAAGACATCCACCAAGGACTCCATGTCTGTCACAATTGCGGTGAACTTAGCTTCTGTTGCGGCCATGAAGTCCTCTAGACTCTTTCGTAGAGCAACAACTTCTGAAGCACTCTCCGCACATTGGGCAGCAAGACATATTGAGTCTTCCACCAAGGGTGTACCAACGAACTCTTCGAGACGAGTAACACGGTCCTTCACCGTATCACTTCCACCAGCCATACCAAACTAGTGATAACCACGCGCAACTAGGCGCTCTGATACCAGCTGTTACAGGGGTAAATTTACGCCCAAATTTCAACCCTTGTAATGGCACTGTACACCAAGCACAGTCTCAGCCACTCACGCTCTCACACACAAATATAGACACAGCACAATTTACAGGGCAACACCCCCAACCTTTTCTTTGCACAAGACAAGGATACACTTTGCCTAGGACACTTAGTAGATCAGCACATGCACTTTGCTGTCTTACTCTCTCGTGTCTACGCTAGTTCTCTTAAGAGTCTCTACCTCTCAAGTCTCTGTCTACAATGCCTACTCTAAGGCCTATTTATAGACTATCACAGTTGACAACCCCAACTGCTTAGGTGATGTGTCTGCCATACGCGCAGCCACCATGACATAGGTAGTTTTCCCCCATGAAACCCACTATGTCACCATCCCACAAAGAAACCCACGAACTCCTATTCTTAAGGCTTCCTTTTTGCTTGTGGCGCCATGTGTCAATGTCAAGGCCATGTCATGCCATCATGCCATGTTGTATGCCTACAAAGGTGCAAGGTAACCGCCCACTCCTTCCATTAACATTGCCTTCTCCACATGATGCATTCCATGCATGCCACTTTGCCACCACCATGCGTAACCACCCAGACATGCCCTTTTATCTCGCTGCACATCTACTAGAATTTCTCCTCACAACTGCCCACACGAAACTGCCAGCAACCGTCACACATTCTGCCAGCCAACTGCCTGCACGATCTGCCAGCCACCTGCTTGCACGATCTGCCAGCACTATGCGCACAACCCGCCAGCCAACCGCTCCCACGATCTGCCTACGAGCTGCCAGCGTTCGCTGCCTGCGCGCTGCCTGCATGCTGCCTACATGCTGCCTGCATGCCGCTGTGCTGTGCTGCCGATGTACGCTGCGCACTTGTCCCATATGCGCTGTCGAGGCTTCCAAGGTAGTCTTGCACATTTCCATGACAACCACTGCCAAACCTTTTGCACAGTTGTTGCCACACTTGGCCATGGCACTTGCGCAATGCCATGGCACTTGTAAGGGTCTTACAAACCACCCCCACTAGAAGAGACCGACGCCCTCGTCGGTGCCCTCCCCAAGTACTCCCGCACCTGTTTCTCAAACTGCCACAAAGTTACATCCCTCTCCCAGCTAGCATCCGCTTCGCTGCCTCCCTTCCATTGTACCAAATAATCTGTTCGCCTATTCTTCTTACTCTGCCCTTGTGTTCTATGATCCAAAATCTTTTCGACCTCCTTGTCAAATTGTTTCCGAACCACAGGAGGTGCCCTCAACGCTTGACCTCGCAAAGGATTTTCAGAATCTTCGAAGAATGGCTTAAGAAAACTTACATGGAAGGTTGGATGTACTTTCAACCGATCCGGCAATTTCAGTCGATAAGCAACATTCCCCACACGTTTGATCACCTCAAAAGGTCCATCATACTTCGGAATGAGTCCCCTATGGACTACCTTGCTACTTATCTTTTTCCACATTTGAGGAGTAAGCTTAAGCAATACCTTATCCCCAACGTTGAATTCCAATGCCCTCCTCCCTTTGTCAGCATACTTCTTCATCCTTCTCCTAGCCTTTGACAAACTGTCGCGAGCTTCTTCCAACAACTCTTGTTTGGAACGAGCGAATCTGTACGCTGCAGGGCACTTCCCTCCAGTCCGTTGCACCGCAACTTCCTGAGGTGTTCGAGGCTGTTGACCCATTGCCAACTCAAAAGGACTCATGCCTGTCGCCGAGGACCGATGTAGGTTATAGCAAAACTGAGCGGCATCCAACAGCCCTACCCAATTCTTTTGACTAGCTGTCACATAATGTCTAAGATACTCTTCCAACAACTGATTCATTCTCTCCGTTTGGCCATCAGTTTGAGGATGATTAGCAGTGGAAAACTTCAACTCAGACCCCATCATGTTAAACAAACTTGTCCAAAACCTGCCTGTGAACCTAGCATCTCGATCACTAATGATATCCTCCGGCAATCCAAAGTACTTCACCACATGTTTGAAAAACAACCCTGCTGTTACATCCGCAGGAGAAGCATGCGGTGTAGCTATGAAAACCGCATACTTTGAAAACCTATCAACCACAACTAGGATAGACCGCATACCTTCCGCTTTTGGTAGGTTGGTGATGAAATCCATCGACACCGATTGCCATGGTCTGTCCGGTATAGGAAGTGGTTGTAGCAGTCCCGCCTCTTTCTTTCGTTCAAACTTGTCTTGTTGACACACCAAGCAAGTCTTCACGTAAGCTTCAATGTCGTCCTCCAACTTTGGCCAGTAGTAGGACCTTGAAACCAATGCTGTCATCCTATCCACACCAGGATGTCCCGCCCATTGCGGATCATGCATTTCCCGCAACAATTCCTTTCGTAGGCCACCCCCACTAGGAACATACACTCTACCTCCTTTGGCATAGAGTAAATCATCCTCCAACCAATATCTTCTCACAAGTCCCTCCTTGACTTGCTGTTGGAGTTTGATGTAGGCTAAGTCCTTCTTAGACTGATCTCGAATCCGGTCTAAGAAATCCGATTGCACCAATGTAAGTGCAGCCACGAATTCTTGGACTTCCTTGCGACTCAACGCATCCGCCACTTGATTCTGCTTCCCCGGCCTATGCACCCAAGCAAAATCAAATTCTGACAAAAACTCTTGCCAACGCGCTTGCTTCGGAGTTAACTTCTTTTGGGTCTTGAAGTATGTGTTCGCCACATTATCTGTCACCACCGTGAACTGAGTACCCAACAAGTAATGCCTCCAAACCTCCAAGCAATGTACCACTGCCGTCATTTCCTTCTCATGGGTCGAGTACCGTTGCTCACACTCCTTGAGCTTACGGCTTTCAAAAGCAACGGGGTGTCCCTCCTGGACCAGCACCCCTCCGATGGCTCTATCCGAGGCATCAGTATGCACTTCGAAGGGCAACTCAAAGTCAGGTAGCCTGAGCACGGGCTCGGAAGCTACAGCTTGCTTGATATCCTCAAATGCCTCATCGCATTTTTCCGTCCAACACCATGGCCTATCCTTCCTCAACAAATCTGTCAAAGCATTCACCTTCTTGGAATAACCTTCAATAAATTTGCGGTAGTAGTTAGCTAACCCAAGGAAAGATCTCAACTCAGGCACTTTAGTAGGTGCGGCCCAATCAAGAATGACTTTGACCTTCTTTCCATCCATGCGTATCTTGCCTTTGCTCACCAAATGACCCAAGAACATGATCTCCTGGCAGCAGAATTCGCATTTCTCCTTCTTGACATAGAGTTGGTATTCTCTAAGTCTTGAGAAAACTGCTCTAAGGTGTTCCAAATGACTCTCCAACGAATCACTATACACGACAATATCATCCAGATAAACCACAACAAACGAGTCCAAATACTCATAAAGGACATCATTCATCAAATTGCAGAAAGTAGCCGGGGCATTAGTAAGCCCAAACGGCATAACAAGAAACTCATATGAACCATATCTAGTTACACAAGCAGTCTTTGATTCATCCCCCTCCGCAATGCGCACCTGCCAATAACCCGAGCGCAAATCCAGTTTGGTGAAGTATGTAGCCTTCGACAACCTATCAAACAAGTCAGCCACATGTGGAACAGGATATTTGTTCTTCACAGTTACCTTGTTTAGGGCGCGATAGTCCACACACATTCTGAGCGTTCCTTCGGCCTTCCTTTGGAACAACACTGGAGCACCATATGGGGCTTTTGACGGTTGAATTAGACCTGCATCCAGCAACTCATTCAACTGCTTTCTGAGTTCCGCCAACTCAGATGGTGCCATTCGATAAGGAGCCTGTGCAGGGGGTCTCGAACCCGGAATCAACTCTATCTTGTGATCAATGGCTCGTCGGGGAGGGAGTTGCTTGGGCAATTCCGAAGGCATAATGTCCACGAACTCGTCCAGCACCTCAGCCACGCAATCAGGGACCTCCACAATCTTGTCTGGCTTGATCTCTACCAATGCCGCAAGAAAAGTCTCCTCATTCTTCCTCAAACCCGACTTAAGTTGCATAGCAGAAAGCAAACTCAACTTCCTCTTTGCAACCACCTTTTCCTTTCCAAGATCCACACTCGGAACAAAGCATGGGCTTCTTTCATCTGCAAGCATTATCCCATTCAAATAAGGGATAACAGCGGCTTTCGCTTTCAATAGGAAATCCGCTCCTAGGATGACATTAAAATCGTCTAAGGGAACAGCAACAAAACTGCATCTGCCCTCCCAAGGTCCCACCTTAAGAGACACCATGGCAGCCCCCAGAACCGACGTCGCCTCAGAATTCACTGCCTTAATTCGACACGAACTCTGAGCAAGCTCCAAGCCAAATTTCTTCACTTCTCTCTTAGCAAGGAAATTATTGGTAGCCCCCGAGTCTACCATGGCATGGGTCTCAATACCATTTATCTTCACAGCCACGTACATCAAGCCTTCTTGAAATGTAGGTTGCTTGTCTACAGTGACAATCGTATTGATCAACTGTAGAGGGTTCAATCGAGGCATCACCTCATCCGCCTCGTCATCACTTCCATTGCGATGATCTGCTACCAAGGCACTTAGCTTTTCCTTCTTTGGACAATCTCTTACTCGATGGGGACCGCCGCAAAGAAAGCATCCAGCCGAACTCGAACTGCTTCCTTTACCGTCATTAGAATACTTGGTACCCTTACCTTCTTTCTTCTTCCCATCTTTCTTCTCACCATTAGAAGCATCGGACTTCTTCCCGTCCTTCTTCCCACTGGTTCCCTTCTTCTTTTCTCCAGAAGAAGTATTGCCCATCTTGAAATCCACTAATCCTTCTGCGGCAGCAATGGCACTGGGAACATCACGAACCCCTTGCCTTCTCAACTCTGCCTGAGCCCAAGCTTGTAAGCCCGACATAAAGTTGAATAGTTTGTCCTCCTCGGACATGTTCCTTATATCCAGCAATAAGGAACTGAACTCCTTCACGTATTCACGAACAGTACCTGTGTGTTTCAACTTTTTGAGAGTCTCCCTAGCAACCCATCCTGTGTTGTTAGGAAGGAATTGATCCCTCAATTCCTTATTCAAAGTCGTCCACGTCTCGATCTTCGGTCGCCCAGCACTTGCATCATCTGACACCCTCGTACGCCACCATAGTTTGGCGTCTCCAGTCAAGAACATACAAGTTACTGTCACCTTCTCTTCCTCTGATATGCGAGCAGCTTTGAAGTATTGCTCCATATCCCATAGGAAGTTCTCTAGATCTTTAGCATTTCGGTTCCCACTGAATTGCTTCGGATCCGGCACCTTCACTTTGGACAAAGGACTCCTCTCCTCTTGACCATGCGAGACCTTCTTCAAAAGTGAGACATCTTCCTCCACAGCCCGGATGTTGGACTTGAAGACATCCACCAAGGACTCCATGTCTGTCACAATTGCGGTGAACTTAGCTTCTGTTGCGGCCATGAAGTCCTCTAGACTCTTTCGTAGAGCAACAACTTCTGAAGCACTCTCCGCACATTGGGCAGCAAGACATATTGAGTCTTCCACCAAGGGTGTACCAACGAACTCTTCGAGACGAGTAACACGGTCCTTCACCGTATCACTTCCACCAGCCATACCAAACTAGTGACAACCACGCGCAACTAGGCGCTCTGATACCAGCTGTTACAAGGGTTGAAATTTGGGCGAAAATTTACCCAGCTGTTACAGGGGTAAGTTTACGCTCTGATATCATGCTCTCACCATGAAGGACTGATACCATACGAGAGAGTAAGACAGCTGGGTAAATTTACCCGCAGCGAACAAGCAATGTACCACTGCCGTCATTTACCAACCACTCAAGAGCAACGGTACTCGACCCATGAGAAGGAAATGACGGCAGCCAAATACTCATAAAGGACCCCTTCACCCCATGTTCCAGGGATGACAAGTGCGCAGCGTATAAGCCTACACTATGTAGATGACACCCCCATCTACTTAGGAAACTTTGCCAACCTTTTGATCAGCCACCTAGCCACGTTTTTCTCTCCTAAAAACCTGTCTAGCACTCATCAGCCGCCACCTCGCAGCCCACTACCTTCATGGGCAGATTTTCCTCCTTAAAAATCTCCCCACATCTTGGAACATGCAGCCACTACCAAGTAACCGCCCACTAATGCTCCATGATCAGCCCACAATCCGAATTTCAAGCTTGCAGCAACTCCTAGCCACGTCCAACCACTCAAGGACTGCTCAAAACCGTTTTGCCCACGTCCTAGACCCACTTGAGCATGATTTCAGCCAAACTGCCACGTCCAGCACAAACTGCCTGCGTGCGTTGCGCATTCTGCGCGCATGCTGCGCGCACGATGCGCACCAGCGTAACTGCCAACCATTCCAGACTTGCGCCACACTCTGTCGACACCCTTTGCGCATCCTGCCAGCACCCTGCGCGCATCTCCTGTCGGCGTCTGTTGCACAGCCTGCCTACATGCTGCGCGCACTGCCTGTCGACAGCACCTATGTCAACCTCTCGACAGCGCCAATGCCAATGCCAATGCCAATGTCCAATGCCAACGCCAAGTCTGTCATGCTGCCATGTCTTGACATAGTTGCTGCAAACTTGAACATGCATGTTTCTCAAGTGGAGGAAGATGTTTCACTTTTGAAGAAGGTCTCGCATGGTCAAGAGGAGAGGAAAGCTCAAGGAGCGTGCAACAGACGAGTGCACCTCCCATGCAACAGGGGTGAAAAACGCCTTTAATTTTTCGGCCCTTGTTCGGCACTTAGACTCCTCCTAAGTCAGCCTTCTCTTCACCTCTAAACCTGCGAGGCTTCAGAGTACACGCAGCGGAACAAGTGACACCAACACTCTCTCAAGTAAGACTTGCCTCATGTAGGAAAACTCTCACCCACGCATATACGGGAAAGTTCCCAACCTTCTATTCACGAATAGCAAAGGATTACAAGCTCTCACTCTTAGTTGGATACCACACCACTTGGTTCTCAACCACACACCTTCACAAGGTATTTATAAGCCTACACTATGTAGATGACACCCCCATCTACTTAGGAAACTTTGCCAACCTTTAGATCAGCCACCTAGCCACGTTTTTCTCTCCTAAAAACCTGTTTAGCACTCATCAGCCGCCACCTCGCAGCCCACTACCTTCATGGGCAGATTTTCCTCCTTAAAAATCTCCCCACATCTTGGAACATGCAGCCACTACCAAGTAACCGCCCACTAATGCTCCATGATCAGCCCACAATCCGAATTTCAAGCTTGCAGCAACTCCTAGCCACGTCCAACCACTCAAGGACTGCTCAAAACCGTTTTGCCCACGTCCTAGACCCACTTGAGCATGATTTCAGCCAAACTGCCACGTCCAGCACAAACTGCCTGCGTGCGTTGCGCATTCTGCGCGCACGCTGCGCGCACGATGCGCACCAGCGTAACTGCCAACCATTCCAGACTTGCGCCACACTCTGTCGACACCCTTTGCGCATCCTGCCAGCACCCTGCGCGCATCTCCTGTCGGCGTCTGTTGCACAGCCTGCCTACATGCTGCGCGCACTGCCTGTCGACAGCACCTATGTCAACCTCTCGACAGCGCCAATGCCAATGCCAATGCCAATGTCCAATGCCAACGCCAAGTCTGTCATGCTGCCATGTCTTGGCTGTCAACTCTCAGCCCAAAACACTTGTCCTTCGACGTCGTCTTGCTTCACGAGTGCACCTCCCATGCACCCTTGGCTTGCCTTGGCATGGTGCAAAACATCCAAACCATGCCATGGCCTATGCCAACTTGTAAGGGTCTTACAAACCACCCCCACCACAAGAGCCCGACGCCCTCGTCGGCTTAACTCCTTGGCGGTCTTCGTTCTTCTGAACATCACATGGTTCCGCTTGAACCACTTCACCATTGCTCTCCTCCATAGACTCGTCATCACTTGACTCGATCAAGATCACCTCCATGGGCTCTTCCATAGGCTCCTCTTCATCGTCACTTGAGATTACAATGATACCGGCCATGGACTCCACCCTTGGCTCATCTTCCTCCATTGGCTCCTCCTTAGCCTCAGAACTTTCATTCCTTTTTTCAAACATAGCATTTCTCAAAATGCTATCAATAGCCGAGCTCTCCCATGGTTCACCTTCCGACTCACTTTCCGAAGGATCTGAAGCAGAAGAATCAGATTCGGCTCCATCTGTCATCAACTCGTCTGACTGCTCCACGAAGTTTCTGTGTCTTGTGGTCATGTAGGCTAACTCGAAATCAAACTCATCTAGCACATCCAAATATATGCCAAACTCGTCTCGAATGTTACCTGAACAGTACATGTGACTGTGCAACACACAAGTCCTTGCCACAAACTTCCTATCAAGCAGATAGACTCTCCAAACATCTAGACAATGTGCTAACGCCGCAAGCTGCATCTCTTCCAACCCACAATCCAAATCCCAATTCGGAACCATATTCTCAATGGCCTCTATTAGCATACCCCCATGCACTAGAGAAGCATCAATCAGAATTTCTGAGGGCTCCATGGCAAACACGTCCACGAACACCTCAATTACCTCCAACACCGGTTGCACCAATGCATCCTCATCCAAAGGATCTTCCGGTGGGACAACTCTTAGTGAATTCAACAAAACCATTGGACTCACCTGGAAGTTGCTGCACTCTTCAGCACCTCCATTCTTCACAACAACTGCATTCAAGTTTTGCTTCTTGGGACAGTCCTTCACACGGTGAGGCCCTTGGCAAAGAAAACAACCCGAGAACGTCTTCTTGTCTTTGTTTTCTTCCCCCTTGGCACCATTCTGAACAACCTTGGTCTCCTTCCCTTTGTCGACCGTTTTGTTGTCCCAATGTCTCTTCCCACCTTGCTCTTTCTTCCCACAGGAAATGACTGCTGCTCGGTAGTCCATCAATCTCTCTGCAGCGGCAATGGCGGTATTGAGGCTCTTGACATCCTGTCTCCTCAATTCCGTCTGTGCCCACGGTTGCAGATTTGTGAGGAAGTTAAACAACTTATCCTCCTCAGACATGTTAGACACATCGAGCATCAAAGAACAGAAAGCCTTCACGTAGTCCTTCACTGAACCAACTTGCTTCAAGTTCTTCAAAGCTTCCCTTGCTAACCACGCAGCATTGCATGGAAGGAATTGGCCTCTCAACTCCTTCTTCAGCACAACCCACTCTTCAATAGCAGGTCTACTCCCACTTGACACTTCTTGTGCACGAGTCCTCCACCATAACTTAGCATCACCCGCCAAGTACATGCTCGTGATAGACACCCTCTCGGCATCCGGAACCTTAGCAGCTTTGAAATACTGCTCCATATCCCACAAGAAATTCTCCAAGTCCTTGGAGCTTCGCTCGCCAACATACGCCTTTGGCTCAGGCACCTTTATCTTGGTCGTCATGGAACTCTCATGACTCGAAGTCATGCCACTCATAGCAAGCTTCATCACGCTCAATTCTGTCTCCACCTCCTTGAGCTTTCCACCAATGGCCTCTGCTAAGCCATCCATGTCACCTAAACAATCGGTGAGCTTCTTCTCCATCGAAGTTTTCAACCCTCCGAGGATCTTCTCGATCTCTGCTATCTTGGCATTGAGATCTCCCATCTGGTCGACCACACTCTCGGTCTCTTCACCAGACACGGTACCAAGGAAATTTTCAATCCTTGTTACTCTCTCCTTCAAGGAATCACTACCTCCAGCCATCCCTTCGCAACTCCAAGACTAATCCTTGCTCGAAAATTGCCACACACGGATCCCAGGGGACAATCCGCAACTCGAACTCCACTCGAACGATATCCGAACTCCACTCGAACACCACCAGAAACGCGACTAAAGCACGCTCTGATACCAACTGTAACAGGGGTGAAAAACGCCTTTAATTTTTCGGCCCTTGTTCGGCACTTAGACTCCTCCTAAGTCAGCCTTCTCTTCACCTCTAAACCTGCGAGGCTTCAGAGTACACGCAGCGGAACAAGTGACACCAACACTCTCTCAAGTAAGACTTGCCTCATGTAGGAAAACTCTCACCCACGCATATACGGGAAAGTTCCCAACCTTCTATTCACGAATAGCAAAGGATTACAAGCTCTCACTCTTAGTTGGATACCACACCACTTGGTTCTCAACCACACACCTTCACAAGGTATTTATAAGCCTACACTATGTAGATGACACCCCCATCTACTTAGGAAACTTTGCCAACCTTTAGATCAGCCACCTAGCCACGTTTTTCTCTCCTAAAAACCTGTCTAGCACTCATCAGCCGCCACCTCGCAGCCCACTACCTTCATGGGCAGATTTTCCTCCTTAAAAATCTCCCCACATCTTGGAACATGCAGCCACTACCAAGTAACCGCCCACTAATGCTCCATGATCAGCCCACAATCCGAATTTCAAGCTTGCAGCAACTCCTAGCCACGTCCAACCACTCAAGGACTGCTCAAAACCGTTTTGCCCACGTCCTAGACCCACTTGAGCATGATTTCAGCCAAACTGCCACGTCCAGCACAAACTGCCTGCGTGCGTTGCGCATTCTGCGCGCACGCTGCGCGCACGATGCGCACCAGCGTAACTGCCAACCATTCCAGACTTGCGCCACACTCTGTCGACACCCTTTGCGCATCCTGCCAGCACCCTGCGCGCATCTCCTGTCGGCGTCTGTTGCACAGCCTGCCTACATGCTGCGCGCACTGCCTGTCGACAGCACCTATGTCAACCTCTCGACAGCGCCAATGCCAATGCCAATGCCAATGTCCAATGCCAACGCCAAGTCTGTCATGCTGCCATGTCTTGGCTGTCAACTCTCAGCCCAAAACACTTGTCCTTCGACGTCGTCTTGCTTCACGAGTGCACCTCCCATGCACCCTTGGCTTGCCTTGGCATGGTGCAAAACATCCAAACCATGCCATGGCCTATGCCAACTTGTAAGGGTCTTACAAACATCGCGCCATAGTTGGTATCAGATTGAAACCAATGCTGGTGTGGATAGGATGACAGCATTGGCCAATACCCTCTCGGCATCGCGCAGGCGTTTTTCACCCCTGTTACAGTATCTTGGACTTGAAGACATCCACCAAGGACTCCATGTCTGTCACAATTGCGGTGAACTTAGCTTCTGTTGCGGCCATGAAGTCCTCTAGACTCTTTCGTAGAGCAACAACTTCTGAAGCACTCTCCGCACATTGGGCAGCAAGACATATTGAGTCTTCCACCAAGGGTGTACCAACGAACTCTTCGAGACGAGTAACACGGTCCTTCACCGTATCACTTCCACCAGCCATACCAAACTAGTGATAACCACGCGCAACTAGGCGCTCTGATACCAGCTGTTACAGGGGATCATGTTCTTGGGTCATTTGGTGAGCAAAGGCAAGATACGCATGGATGGAAAGAAGGTCAAAGTCATTCTTGATTGGGCCGCACCTACTAAAGTGCCTGAGTTGAGATCTTTCCTTGGGTTAGCTAACTACTACCGCAAATTTATTGAAGGTTATTCCAAGAAGGTGAATGCTTTGACAGATTTGTTGAGGAAGGATAGGCCATGGTGTTGGACGGAAAAATGCGATGAGGCATTTGAGGATATCAAGCAAGCTGTAGCTTCCGAGCCCGTGCTCAGGCTACCTGACTTTGAGTTACCCTTCGAAGTGCATACTGATGCCTCGGATAGAGCCATCGGAGGGGTGCTGGTCCAGGAGGGACACCCTGTTGCTTTTGAAAGCCGTAAGCTTAAGGAGTGTGAGCAACGGTACTCGACCCATGAGAAGGAAATGACGGCAGTGGTACATTGCTTGTTCGGAAACTTGGGGATTTACCCAGCTGCCGTCATTACCTTGCGCGTCCTTGGCGCAAGTGCACTCGTGATGGCTGCCAAGAGTGGCAACAACACCAAGCACAGTACAGTCTCCGATGAGGGACTTGCGTGATGGCTGCCAAGAGTGGCTGAGCACTCGTGTTGTTGCCATTGCAGTTGTGCAGTCCTTTCGCGTCCTTGGCGCAAGTGCACTCGTGGTATTTGGTACCCATGTTGGCTGCCGTCATTATCTTGTGCAGTCCTTGGCGCAAGATACTCTTCCAACAATTGATTCCTTAAAGCATTCACCTTCTTGGAATAACCTTCAATAAATTTGCGGTAGTAGTTAGCTAACCCAAGGAAAGATCTCAACTCAGGCACTTTAGTAGGTGCGGCCCAATCAAGAATGACTTTGACCTTCTTTCCATCCATGCGTATCTTGCCTTTGCTCACCAAATGACCCAAGAACATGATCTCTTGGCAGCAGAATTCGCATTTCTCCTTCTTGACATAGAGTTGGTACTCTCTAAGTCTTGAGAAAACTGCTCTAAGGTGTTCCAAATGACTCTCCAACGAATCACTATACACGACAATATCATCCAGATAAACCACAACAAACGAGTCCAGATACTCATAAAGGACATCATTCATCAAATTGCAGAAAGTAGCCGGGGCATTAGTAAGTCCAAACGGCATAACAAGAAACTCATATGAACCATATCTAGTTACACAAGCAGTTTTTGATTCATCCCCCTCCGCAATGCGCACCTGCCAATAACCCGAGCGCAAATCCAGTTTGGTGAAGTATGTAGCCTTCGACAACCTATCAAACAAGTCAGCCACATGTGGAACAGGATATTTGTTCTTCACGGTTACCTTGTTTAGGGCGCGATAGTCCACACACATTCTGAGCGTTCCTTCGGCCTTCCTTTGGAACAACACTGGAGCACCATATGGGGCCTTTGACGGTTGAATTAGACCTGCATCCAGCAACTCATTCAACTGCTTTCTGAGTTCCGCCAACTCAGATGGTGCCATTCGATAAGGAGCCTGTGCAGGGGGTCTCGAACCCGGAATCAACTCTATCTTGTGATCAATGGCTCGTCGGGGAGGGAGTTGCTTGGGCAATTCCGAAGGCATAATGTCCACGAACTCGTCCAGCACCTCAGCCACGCAATCAGGGACCTCCACAATCTTGTCTGGCTTGATCTCTACCAATGCCGCAAGAAAAGTCTCCTCATTCTTCCTCAAACCCGACTTAAGTTGCATAGCAGAAAGCAAACTCAACTTCCTCTTTGCAACCACCTTTTCCTTTCCAAGATCCACACTCGGAACAAAGCATGGGCTTCTTTCATCTGCAAGCATTATCCCATTCAAATAAGGGATAACAGCGGCTTTCGCTTTCAATAGAAAATCCGCTCCTAGGATGACATTAAAATCGTCTAAGGGAACAGCAACAAAACTGCATCTGCCCTCCCAAGGTCCCACCTTAAGAGACACCATGGCAGCCCCCAGAACCGACGTCGCCTCAGAATTCACTGCCTTAATTCGACACGAACTCTGAGCAAGCTCCAAGCCAAATTTCTTCACTTCTCTCTTAGCAAGGAAATTATTGGTAGCCCCCGAGTCTACCATGGCATGGGTCTCAATACCATTTATCTTCACAGCCACGTACATCAAGCCCTCTTGAAATGTAGGTTGCTTGTCTACAGTGACAATCGTATTGATCAACTGTAGAGGGTTCAATCGAGGCATCACCTCATCCGCCTCATCATCACTTCCATTGCGATGATCTGCTACCAAGGCACTTAGCTTTTCCTTCTTTGGACAATCTCTTACTCGATGGGGACCGCCGCAAGAAAGCATCCAGCCGAACTCGAACTGCCTCCTTTACCGTCATTAGAATACTTGGTACCCTTACCTTCTTTCTTCTTTCCATCTTTCTTCTCACCATTAGAAGCATCGGACTTCTTCCCGTCCTTCTTCCCACTGGTTCCCTTCTTCTTTTCTCCAGAAGAAGTATTGCCCATCTTGAAATCCACTAATCCTTCTGCGGCAGCAATGGCACTGGGAACATCACGAACCCCTTGCCTTCTCAACTCTGCCTGAGCCCAAGCTTGTAAGCCCGACATAAAGTTGAATAGTTTGTCCTCCTCGGACATGTTCCTTATATCCAGCAATAAGGAACTGAACTCCTTCACGTATTCACGAACAGTACCTGTGTGTTTCAACTTTTTGAGAGTCTCCCTAGCAACCCATCCTGTGTTGTTAGGAAGGAATTGATCCCTCAATTCCTTATTCAAAGTCGTCCACGTCTCGATCTTCGGTCGCCCAGCACTTGCATCATCTGACACCCTCGTACGCCACCATAGTTTGGCGTCTCCAGTCAAGAACATACAAGTTACTGTCACCTTCTCTTCCTCTGATATGCGAGCAGCTTTGAAGTATTGCTCCATATCCCATAGCTTTGAAGTGTTACTTTAACAGGGGTGAAAAACGCCTTTAATTTTTCGGCCCTTGTTCGGCACTTAGACTCCTCCTAAGTCAGCCTTCTCTTCACCTCTAAACCTGCGAGGCTTCAGAGTACACGCAGCGGAACAAGTGACACCAACACTCTCTCAAGTAAGACTTGCCTCACGTAGGAAAACTCTCACACACGCATATACGGGAAAGTTCCCAACCTTCTATTCACGAATAGCAAAGGATTACAAGCTCTCACTCTTAGTTGGATACCACATCACTTGGTTCTCAACCACACACCTTCAGAAGGTATTTATAAGCCTACACTATGTAGATGACACCCCCATCTACTTAGGAAACTTTGCCAACCTTTAGATCAGCCACCTAGCCACGTTTTTTCTCTCCTAAAAACCTGTCTAGCACTCATCAGCCGCCACCTCGCAGCCCACTACCTTCATGGGCAGATTTTCCTCCTTAAAAATCTCCCCACATCTTGGAACATGCAGCCACTACCAAGTAACCGCCCACTAATGCTCCATGATCAGCCCACAATCCGAATTTCAAGCTTGCAGCAACTCCTAGCCACGTCCAACCACTCAAGGACTGCTCAAAACCGTTTTGCCACGTCCTAGACCCACTTGAGCATGATTTCAGCCAAACTGCCACGTTCAGCACAAACTGCCTGCGTGCGTTGCGCATTCTGCGCGCATGCTGCGCGCACGATGCGCACCAGCGTAACTGCCAACCATTCCAGACTTGCGCCACACTCTGTCGACACCCTTTGCGCATCCTGCCAGCACCCTGCGCGCATCTCCTGTCGGCGTCTGTTGCACAGCCTGCCTACATGCTGCGCGCACTGCCTGTCGACAGCACCTATGTCAACCTCTCGACAGCGCCAATGCCAATGCCAATGCAATGTCCAATGCCAACGCCAAGTCTGTCATGCTGCCATGTCTTGGCTGTCAACTCTCAGCCCAAAACACTTGTCCTTCGACGTCGTCTTGCTTCACGAGTGCACCTCCCATGCACCCTTGGCTTGCCTTGGCATGGTGCAAAACATCCAAACCATGCCATGGCCTATGCCAACTTGTAAGGGTCTTACAAACCACCCCCACCACAAGAGCCCGACGCCCTCGTCGGCTTAACTCCTTGGCGGTCTTCGTTCTTCTGAACATCACATGGTTCCGCTTGAACCACTTCACCATTGCTCTCCTCCATAGACTCGTCATCACTTGACTCGATCAAGATCACCTCCATGGGCTCTTCCATAGGCTCCTCTTCATCGTCACTTGAGATTACAATGATACCGGCCATGGACTCCACCCTTGGCTCATCTTCCTCCATTGGCTCCTCCTTAGCCTCAGAACTTTCATTCCTTTTTTTCAAACATAGCATTTCTCAAAATGCTATCAATAGCCGAGCTCTCCCATGGTTCACCTTCCGACTCACTTTCCGAAGGATCTGAAGCAGAAGAATCAGATTCGGCTCCATCTGTCATCAACTCGTCTGACTGCTCCACGAAGTTTCTGTGTCTTGTGGTCATGTAGGATAACTCGAAATCAAACTCATCTAGCACATCCAAATATATGCCAAACTCGTCTCGAATGTTACCTGAACAGTACATGTGACTGTGCAACACACAAGTCCTTGCCACAAACTTCCTATCAAGCAGATAGACTCTCCAAACATCTAGACAATGTGCTAACGCCGCAAACTGCATCTCTTCCAACCCACAATCCAAATCCCAATTCGGAACCATATTCTCAATGGCCTCTGTTAGCATACCCCCATGCACTAGAGAAGCATCAATCAGAATTTCTGAGGGCTCCATGGCAAACACGTCCACGAACACCTCAATTACCTCCAACACCGGTTGCACCAATGCATCCTCATCCAAAGGATCTTCCGGTGGGACAACTCTTAGTGAATTCAACAAAACCATTGGACTCACCTGGAAGTTGCTGCACTCTTCAGCACCTCCATTCTTCACAACAACTGCATTCAAGTTTTGCTTCTTGGGACAGTCCTTCACACGGTGAGGCCCTTGGCAAAGAAAACAACCCGAGAACGTCTTCTTGTCTTTGTTTTCTTCCCCCTTGGCACCATTCTGAACAACCTTGGTCTCCTTCCCTTTGTCGACCGTTTTGTTGTCCCAATGTCTCTTCCCACCTTGCTCTTTCTTCCCACAGGAAATGACTGCTGCTCGGTAGTCCATCAATCTCTCTGCAGCGGCAATGGCGGTATTGAGGCTCTTGACATCCTGTCTCCTCAATTCCGTCTGTGCCCACGGTTGCAGATTTGTGAGGAAGTTAAACAACTTATCCTCCTCAGACATGTTAGACACATCGAGCATCAAAGAACAGAAAGCCTTCACGTAGTCCTTCACTGAACCAACTTGCTTCAAGTTCTTCAAAGCTTCCCTTGCTAACCACGCAGCATTGCATGGAAGGAATTGGCCTCTCAACTCCTTCTTCAGCACAACCCACTCTTCAATAGCAGGTCTACTCCCACTTGACACTTCTTGTGCACGAGTCCTCCACCATAACTTAGCATCACCCGCCAAGTACATGCTCGTGATAGACACCCTCTCGGCATCCGGAACCTTAGCAGCTTTGAAATACTGCTCCATATCCCACAAGAAATTCTCCAAGTCCTTGGAGCTTCGCTCGCCAACATACGCCTTTGGCTCAGGCACCTTTATCTTGGTCGTCATGGAACTCTCATGACTCGAAGTCATGCCACTCATAGCAAGCTTCATCACGCTCAATTCTGTCTCCACCTCCTTGAGCTTTCCACCAATGGCCTCTGCTAAGCCATCCATGTCACCTAAACAATCGGTGAGCTTCTTCTCCATCGAAGTTTTCAACCCTCCGAGGATCTTCTCGATCTCTGCTATCTTGGCATTGAGATCTCCCATCTGGTCGACCACACTCTCGGTCTCTTCACCAGACACGGTACCAAGGAAATTTTCAATCCTTGTTACTCTCTCCTTCAAGGAATCACTACCTCCAGCCATCCCTTCGCAACTCCAAGACTAATCCTTGCTCGAAAATTGCCACACACGGATCCCAGGGGACAATCCGCAACTCGAACTCCACTCGAACGATATCCGAACTCCACTCGAACACCACCAGAAACGCGACTAAAGCACGCTCTGATACCAACTGTAACAGGGGTGAAAAACGCCTTTAATTTTTCGGCCCTTGTTCGGCACTTAGACTCCTCCTAAGTCAGCCTTCTCTTCACCTCTAAACCTGCGAGGCTTCAGAGTACACGCAGCGGAACAAGTGACACCAACACTCTCTCAAGTAAGACTTGCCTCACGTAGGAAAACTCTCACACACGCATATACGGGAAAGTTCCCAACCTTCTATTCACGAATAGCAAAGGATTACAAGCTCTCACTCTTAGTTGGATACCACATCACTTGGTTCTCAACCACACACCTTCACAAGGTATTTATAAGCCTACACTATGTAGATGACACCCCCATCTACTTAGGAAACTTTGCCAACCTTTAGATCAGCCACCTAGCCACGTTTTTCTCTCCTAAAAACCTGTCTAGCACTCATCAGCCGCCACCTCGCAGCCCACTACCTTCATGGGCAGATTTTCCTCCTTAAAAATCTCCCCACATCTTGGAACATGCAGCCACTACCAAGTAACCGCCCACTAATGCTCCATGATCAGCCCACAATCCGAATTTCAAGCTTGCAGCAACTCCTAGCCACGTCCAACCACTCAAGGACTGCTCAAAACCGTTTTGCCCACGTCCTAGACCCACTTGAGCATGATTTCAGCCAAACTGCCACGTCCAGCACAAACTGCCTGCGTGCGTTGCGCATTCTGCGCGCACGCTGCGCGCACGATGCGCACCAGCGTAACTGCCAACCATTCCAGACTTGCGCCACACTCTGTCGACACCCTTTGCGCATCCTGCCAGCACCCTGCGCGCATCTCCTGTCGGCGTCTGTTGCACAGCCTGCCTACATGCTGCGCGCACTGCCTGTCGACAGCACCTATGTCAACCTCTCGACAGCGCCAATGCCAATGCCAATGCCAATGTCCAATGCCAACGCCAAGTCTGTCATGCTGCCATGTCTTGGCTGTCAACTTCTCAGCCCAAAAACACTTGTCCTTCGACGTCGTCTTGCTTCACGAGTGCACCTCCCATGCACCCTTGGCTTGCCTTGGCATGGTGCAAAACATCCAAACCATGCCATGGCCTTATGCCAACTTGTAAGGGTCTTACAAACCACCCCCACCACAAGAGCCCGACGCCCTCGTCGGCTTAACTCCTTGGCGGTCTTCGTTCTTCTGAACATCACATGGTTCCGCTTGAACCACTTCACCATTGCTCTCCTCCATAGACTCGTCATCACTTGACTCGATCAAGATCACCTCCATGGGCTCTTCCATAGGCTCCTCTTCATCGTCACTTGAGATTACAATGATACCGGCCATGGACTCCACCCTTGGCTCATCTTCCTCCATTGGCTCCTCCTTAGCCTCAGAACTTTCATTCCTTTTTTCAAACATAGCATTTCTCAAAATGCTATCAATAGCCGAGCTCTCCCATGGTTCACCTTCCGACTCACTTTCCGAAGGATCTGAAGCAGAAGAATCAGATTCGGCTCCATCTGTCATCAACTCGTCTGACTGCTCCACGAAGTTTCTGTGTCTTGTGGTCATGTAGGCTAACTCGAAATCAAACTCATCTAGCACATCCAAATATATGCCAAACTCGTCTCGAATGTTACCTGAACAGTACATGTGACTGTGCAACACACAAGTCCTTGCCACAAACTTCCTATCAAGCAGATAGACTCTCCAAACATCTAGACAATGTGCTAACGCCGCAAGCTGCATCTCTTCCAACCCACAATCCAAATCCCAATTCGGAACCATATTCTCAATGGCCTCTATTAGCATACCCCCATGCACTAGAGAAGCATCAATCAGAATTTCTGAGGGCTCCATGGCAAACACGTCCACGAACACCTCAATTACCTCCAACACCGGTTGCACCAATGCATCCTCATCCAAAGGATCTTCCGGTGGGACAACTCTTAGTGAATTCAACAAAACCATTGGACTCACCTGGAAGTTGCTGCACTCTTCAGCACCTCCATTCTTCACAACAACTGCATTCAAGTTTTGCTTCTTGGGACAGTCCTTCACACGGTGAGGCCCTTGGCAAAGAAAACAACCCGAGAACGTCTTCTTGTCTTTGTTTTCTTCCCCCTTGGCACCATTCTGAACAACCTTGGTCTCCTTCCCTTTGTCGACCGTTTTGTTGTCCCAATGTCTCTTCCCACCTTGCTCTTTCTTCCCACAGGAAATGACTGCTGCTCGGTAGTCCATCAATCTCTCTGCAGCGGCAATGGCGGTATTGAGGCTCTTGACATCCTGTCTCCTCAATTCCGTCTGTGCCCACGGTTGCAGATTTGTGAGGAAGTTAAACAACTTATCCTCCTCAGACATGTTAGACACATCGAGCATCAAAGAACAGAAAGCCTTCACGTAGTCCTTCACTGAACCAACTTGCTTCAAGTTCTTCAAAGCTTCCCTTGCTAACCACGCAGCATTGCATGGAAGGAATTGGCCTCTCAACTCCTTCTTCAGCACAACCCACTCTTCAATAGCAGGTCTACTCCCACTTGACACTTCTTGTGCACGAGTCCTCCACCATAACTTAGCATCACCCGCCAAGTACATGCTCGTGATAGACACCCTCTCGGCATCCGGAACCCTAGCAGCTTTGAAATACTGCTCCATATCCCACAAGAAATTCTCCAAGTCCTTGGAGCTTCGCTCGCCAACATACGCCTTTGGCTCAGGCACCTTTATCTTGGTCGTCATGGAACTCTCATGACTCGAAGTCATGCCACTCATAGCAAGCTTCATCACGCTCAATTCTGTCTCCACCTCCTTGAGCTTTTCCACCAATGGCCTCTGCTAAGCCATCCATGTCACCTAAACAATCGGTGAGCTTCTTCTCCATCGAAGTTTTCAACCCTCCGAGGATCTTCTCGATCTCTGCTATCTTGGCATTGAGATCTCCCATCTGGTCGACCACACTCTCGGTCTCTTCACCAGACACGGTACCAAGGAAATTTTCAATCCTTGTTACTCTCTCCTTCAAGGAATCACTACCTCCAGCCATCCCTTCGCAACTCCAAGACTAATCCTTGCTCGAAAATTGCCACACACGGATCCCAGGGGACAATCCGCAACTCGAACTCCACTCGAACGATATCCGAACTCCACTCGAACACCACTAGAAACGCGACTAAAGCACGCTCTGATACCAACTGTAACAGGTGGCTGGTGGAAGAGATGGCCATTGAGAATATGGTTCCGAATTGGGATTTGGATTGTGGGTTGGAAGAGATGCAGCTTGCGGCGTTAGCACATTGTCTAGATGTTTGGAGAGTCTATCTGCTTGATAGGAAGTTTTGTGGCAAGGACTTGTGTGTTGCACAGTCACATGTACTGTTCAGGTAACATTCGAGACGAGTTTGGCATATGTTTGGATGTGCTAGATGAGTTTGATTTCGAGTTAGCCTACATGACCACAAGACACAGAAACTTCGTGGAGCAGTCAGACGAGTTGATGACAGATGGAGCCGAATCTGATTCTTCTGCTTCAGATCCTTCGGAAAGTGAGTCGGAAGGTGAACCATGGGAGAGCTCGGCTATTGATAGCATTTTGAGAAATGCTATGTTTGAAAAAAGGAATGAAAGTTCTGAGGCTAAGGAGGAGCCAATGGAGGAAGATGAGCCAAGGGTGGAGTCCATGGCCGGTATCATTGTAATCTCAAGTGACGATGAAGAGGAGCCTATGGAAGAGCCCATGGAGGTGATCTTGATCGAGTCAAGTGATGACGAGTCTATGGAGGAGAGCAATGGTGAAGTGGTTCAAGCGGAACCATGTGATGTCAGAAGAACGAAGACCGCCAAGGAGTTAAGCCGACGAGGGCGTCGGGCTCTTGTGGTGGGGGTGGTTTGTAAGACCCTTACAAGTTGGCATAGGCCATGGCATGGTTTGGATGTTTTGCACCATGCCAAGGCAAGCCAAGGGTGCATGGGAGGTGCACTCGTGAAGCAAGACGACGTCGAAGGACAAGTGTTTTGGGCTGAGAGTTGACAGCCAAGACATGGCAGCATGACAGGACTTGGCGTTGGCATTGGACATTGGCCATTGGCATTGGCATTGGCGCTGTCGAGAGGTTGACATAGGTGCTGTCGACAGGCAGTGCGCGCAGCATGTAGGCAGGCTGTGCAACAGACGCCGACAGGAGATGCGCGCAGGGTGCTGGCAGGATGCGCAAAGGGTGTCGACAGAGGTGTGGCGCAAGTCTGGAATGGTTGGCAGTTACGCTGTGTGCGCATCGTAGCGCGCAGCTGTGCGCGCAGAATGCGCAACGCACGCAGGCAGTTTGTGCTGGACGTGGCAGTTTGGCTGAAATCATGCTCAAGTGGGTCTAGGACGTGGGCAAAACGGTTTTGAGCAGTCCTTGAGTGGTTGGATGTGGCTAGGAGTTGCTGCAAGCTTGAAATTCGGATTGTGGGCTGATCATGGAGCATTAGTGGGCGGTTACTTGGTAGTGGCTGCATGTTCCAAGATGTGGGGAGATTTTTTAAGGAGGAAAATCTGCCCATGAAGGTAGTGGGCTGCGAGGTGGCGGCTGATGAGTGCTAGACAGGTTTTTAGGAGAGAAAAACGTGGCTAGGTGGCTGATCTAAAGGTTGGCAAAGTTTCCTAAGTAGATGGGGGTGTCATCTACATAGTGTAGGCTTATAAATACCTTGTGAAGGTGTGTGGTTGAGAACCAAGTGATGTGGTATCCAACTAAGAGTGAGAGCTTGTAATCCTTTGCTATTCGTGAATAGAAGGTTGGGAACTTTCCCGTATATGCGTGTGTGAGAGTTTTCCTACGTGAGGCAAGTCTTACTTGAGAGAGTGTTGGTGTCACTTGTTCCGCTGCGTGTACTCTGAAGCCTCGCAGGTTTAGAGGTGAAGAGAAGGCTGACTTAGGAGGAGTCTAAGTGCCGAACAAGGGCCGAAAATTAAAGGCGTTTTTCACCCCTGTTACAGTTGGTATCAGAGCCAGGTTTAGTCGCGTTTCTGGTGGTGTTCGAGTGGAGTTCGGATATCGTTCGAGTGGAGTTCGAGTTGCGGATTGTCCCCTGGGATCCGTGTGTGGCAATTTTCGAGCAAGGATTAGTCTTGGAGTTGCGAAGGGATGGCTGGAGGTAGTGATTCCTTGAAGGAGAGAGTAACAAGGATTGAAAATTTCCTTGGTACCGTGTCTGGTGAAGAGACCGAGAGTGTGGTCGACCAGATGGGAGATCTCAATGCCAAGATAGCAGAGATCGAGAAGATCCTCGGAGGGTTGAAAAACTTCGATGGAGAAGAAGCTCACCGATTGTTTAGGTGACATGGATGGCTTAGCAGAGGCCATTGGTGAAAGCTCAAGGAGGTGGAGACAGAATTGAGCGTGATGAAGCTTGCTATGAGTGGCATGACTTCGAGTCATGAGGAGTTCCATGACGACCAAGATAAAGGTGCCTGAGCCAAAGGCGTATGTTGGCGAGCGAAGCTCCAAGGACTTGGAGAATTTCTTATGGGATATGGAGCAGTATTTCAAAGCTGCTAAGGTTCCGGATGCCGAGAGGGTGTCTATCACGAGCATGTACTTGGCGGGTGATGCTAAGTTATGGTGGAGGACTCGTGCACAAGAAGTGTCAAGTGGGAGTAGACCTGCTATTGAAGAGTGGGTTGTGCTGAAGAAGGAGTTGAGAGGCCAATTCCTTCCATGCAATGCTGCGTGGTTAGCAAGGGAAGCCTTTGAAGAACTTGAAGCAAGTTGGTTCAGTGAAGGACTACGTGAAGGCTTTCTGTTCTTGATGCTCGATGTGTCTAACATGTCTGAGGAGGATAAGTTGTTTAACTTCCTCACAAAGTCTGCAACCGTGGGCACAGACGGAATTGAGGAGACAGGATGTCAAGAGCCTCAATACCGCCATTGCCGCTGCAGAGAGATTGATGGACTACCGAGCAGCAGTCATTTCCTGTGGGAAGAAAGAGCAAGGTGGGAAGAGACATTGGGACAACAAAACGGTCGACAAAGGGAAGGAGACCAAGGTTGTTCAGAATGGTGCCAAGGGGGAAGAAACAAAGACAAGAAGACGTTCTCGGGTTGTTTTCTTTGCCAAGGGCCTCACGTGTGAAGGACTGTCCCAAGAAGCAAAACTTGAATGCAGTTGTTGTGAAGAATGGAGGTGCTGAAGAGTGCAGCAACTTCCAGGTGAGTCCAATGGTTTTGTTGAATTCACTAAGAGTTGTCCCCACCGGAAGATCCTTTGGATGAGGATGCATTGGTGCAACCGGTGTTGGAGGTAATTGAGGTGTTCGTGGACGTGTTTGCCATGGAGCCCTCAGAAATTCTGATTGATGCTTCTCTAGTGCATGGGGGTATGCTAATAGAGGCCATTGAGAATATGGTTCCGAATTGGGATTTGGATTGTGGGTTGGAAGAGATGCAGCTTGCGGCGTTTAGCACATTGTCTAGATGTTTGGAGAGTCTATCTGCTTGATAGGAAGTTTGTGGCAAGGACTTGTGTGTTGCACAGTCACATGTACTGTTCAGGTAACATTCGAGACGAGTTTGGCATATATTTGGATGTGCTAGATGAGTTTGATTTCGAGTTAGCCTACATGACCACAAGACACAGAAACTTCGTGGAGCAGTCAGACGAGTTGATGACAGATGGAGCCGAATCTGATTCTTCTGCTTCAGATCCTTCGGAAAGTGAGTCGGAAGGTGAACCATGGGAGAGCTCGGCTATTGATAGCATTTTGAGAAATGCTATGTTTTGAAAAAAGGAATGAAAGTTCTGAGGCTAAGGAGGAGCCAATGGAGGAAGATGAGCCAAGGGTGGAGGTCCATGGCCGGTATCATTGTAATCTCAAGTGACGATGAAGAGGAGCCTATGGAAGAGCCCATGGAGGTGATCTTGATCGAGTCAAGTGATGACGAGTCTATGGAGGAGAGCAATGGTGAAGTGGTTCAAGCGGAACCATGTGATGTTCAGAAGAACGAAGACCGCCAAGGAGTTAAGCCGACGAGGGCGTCGGGCTCTTGTGGTGGGGGTGGTTGTAAGACCCTTACAAGTTGGCATAGGCCATGGCATGGTTTGGATGTTTTGCACCATGCCAAGGCAAGCCAAGGGTGCATGGGAGGTGCACTCGTGAAGCAAGACGACGTCGAAGGACAAGTGTTTTGGGCTGAGAGTTGACAGCCAAGACATGGCAGCATGACAGACTTGGCGTTGGCATTGGACATTGGCATTGGCATTGGCATTGGCGCTGTCGAGAGGTTGACATAGGTGCTGTCGACAGGCAGTGCGCGCAGCATGTAGGCAGGCTGTGCAACAGACGCCGACAGGAGATGCGCGCAGGGTGCTGGCAGGATGCGCAAAGGGTGTCGACAGAGTGTGGCGCAAGTCTGGAATGGTTGGCAGTTACGCTGGTGCGCATCGTGCGCGCAGCATGCGCGCAGAATGCGCAACGCACGCAGGCAGTTGTGCTGGACGTGGCAGTTTGGCTGAAATCATGCTCAAGTGGGTCTAGGACTGTGGGCAAAACGGTTTTGAGCAGTCCTTGAGTGGTTGGACGTGGCTAGGAGTTGCTGCAAGCTTGAAATTCGGAGACTGTACAGTGGTGGAGTATTTTGGCTGCCGTCATTACCCTTGCGGTAAAGGGGTAAATTTACGCCCAAATTTCAACCCTGTAATGGCACTGTACACCAAGCACAGTCTCAGCCACTCACGCTCTCACACACAAAATATAGACACAGCACAATTTACAGGGCAACACCCCCCAACCTTTTCTTTGCACAAGACAAGGATACACTTTGCCTAGGACACTTAGTAGATCAGCACAGCACTTGCTGTCTTACTCTCTCGTGTCTACGCTAGTTCTCTTAAGAGTCTCTACCTCTCAAGTCTCTGTCTACAATGCCTACTCTAAGGCCTATTTATAGACTTATCACAGTTGACAAACCCCAACTGCTTAGGTGATGTGTCTGCCATACGCGCAGCCACCCATGAATAGGTAGTTTTCCCCATGAAACCCACTATGTCACATCCCACAAAGAAACCCACGAACTCCTATTCTTAAGGCTTCCCTTTTTGCTTGTGGCGCCATGTGTCAATGTCAAGGCCATGTCCTGCCATCATGCCATGTGTATGCCTACAAAGGTGCAAGGTAACCGCCACTCCTTCCATTAACCTTGCCTTCTCCACATGATGCATTCCATGCATGCCACTTTGCCACCACCGATGCGTAACCACCCAGACATGCCCTTTTTATCTCGCTGCACATCTACTAGAATTTCTCCTCACAACTGCCCACACGAAACTGCCAGCAAACCGTCACCACATTCTGCCAGCCAACTGCCTGCACGATCTGCCAGCCACTGCTTGCACGATCTGCCAGCACTATGCGCACAACCCGCCAGCCAACCGCTCCCACGATCTGCCTACGAGCTGCAGCGTTCGCTGCCTGCGCGCTGCCTGCATGCTGCCTACATGCTGCCTGCATGCCGCTGTGCTGTGCTGCCGATGTACGCTGCGCACTTGTCCCATATGCGCTGTCGAGGCTTCCAAGGTAGTCTTGCACATTTCCATGACAACCACTGCCAAACCTTTTGCACAGTTGTTGCCACACTTGGCCATGGCACTTGCGCAATGCCATGGCACTTCGTAAGGGTCTTACCAAACCACCCCCACTAGAAGAGACCGACGCCCTCGTCGGTGCCCTCCCCAAGTACTCCCGCACCTGTTTCTCAAACTGCCACAAAGTTTACATCCCTCTCCCAGCTAGCATCCGCTTCGCTGCCTCCCTTCCATTGTAACCAAATAATTCTGTTCGCCTATTCTTCTTACTCTGCCCTTGTGTTCTATGATCCAAAATCTTTTTCGACCTCCTTGTCAAATTGTTTCCGAACCACAGGAGGTGCCCTCAACGCTTGACCTCGCAAAGGATTTTCAGAATCTTCGAAGAATGGCTTAAGAAAACTTACATGGAAGGTTGGATGTACTTTCAACCGATCCGGCAATTTCAGTCGATAAGCAACATTCCCCACACGTTGATCACCTCAAAAGG